>VDFB02000002.1:93682907-93938213 GCA_007258455.2 Sequoia sempervirens | reverse complement strand
CAACCCAAGGGGCACATTGCTTGTATGGTCTCTATGTGAATAAATCAAGTAAATCAATGGCATGTCATCAATATCCGACATCCCCAACATGTGTCTATGTAACAACTCCACCATACATGTATACATAGGGTAACTTTAGTGGTAACTCTTTGTTTGTCACCAGTTGAAACACAACGATGTGCTCCCAGGTCCAAACCATAAGTAGGGTGGTACCATAACCGATGGGCTACATGCCTCTATAGGAAACATCATGCAATTGGAAATATGACCTGACAAGCATACATGGGCCCCAAGCATAAATAGTCCCATCCTCCATCATGCTTGTTGACATACAATCCCATCTAACAGGAAATTTGTGTCCTTGCCTATCAGAAACAACAAATCTGGTGATGACACTACATATGACAACAATCGATCAATCATACCTATCTACAAGGGCATCCCAACAGATCTCGTACTTCTCACCTCCAAGATCGTTAGTCTCAAAGCACCTCTGTATCACTTCCAAACTAAAATTAGGATCATATACTACTTGCTCACTATGAATAGGCAATTGAAGAATACACCATATGTCCTCCAAAGTAATAGTGGCCTCACCAGTTGGTAGATGGAATGAACTCATCTATGAATGCCACCTCTTAGCCAAGGTAGTGAGCATTCCCTTATTAGCCCAGATCTTGGGCATGAATGTGACATGATACAAATCCAATGCATGAAAAGTATCTCTATCTAAATCACCTAGGTGATCTCACAGTCTAAAAGAAGGAAAATTCTCGTGTGCATAGATCAACAACAATCTCACTTGTGCTTGAAAAGCACATTACGTCAGCTAGGGCACCTAAAAAAATCTATTGGACCTTTTACACATTGCAAATATTGTAAAAAGCCGAGTAAATTTTTTCAACAATCATATGTGGTGCACTTTGCAATAAACACGATTGAAAAATGTGGCTTACATTCATTTTCGGGCAGTTTTTGACAGATGTGGTGCACTGTCACACACTTGCATCATACATTGACATATGCAGCTCTATTTCCTACATATGCATCACACATTGACATATGCAGTGTGGATTAAGTTTGCAAGCAACCCAAAAATGTGGCTCAATAAAATTATTGCATCACAACACACAGATGCGGCAAACACAATGACAATTGCGGTGCAGAAACTGCACCTCATGTTTGGTCAATTTTGACCCCTAGAATTTTTCAAAAATTGAAAAAAATTCAAAGCAAGAAAGGGTTACATACCACACTACCCAATCCCTCAAGCTGTCGGAAGGTCCTCACATGATATCCTTGATGTGAACCCATTGGAATTGGCACCATAGCTCTGCAAATTTTCAATAAACTCTCACACCAGAGCACTCAAAATTCTATAAACAAAATGCACAAATGAGGATTTATACCCCCTAGGGCCTATTCATAGACATTTTTGACCTAAGAGGGTCCCTCTTCATAATTGGACGCATCAACTTTGAGTTTCAAACACAAATACAGGTACCCCAAATGTTGTAAAATCAAAATCTTTTGCTACCAATGTGTTTCCCACTATCAAATTAGTCTGTCAGAACAATTTCCCATTGTTTTTGGAATTTTTTGAAAATTTGCAATTTTGTTCGAGGGGGCACCAATTATCCCATTGTCACTGGGGAAATTCCTGAGTGTAAACTTTTGAATTTTCTTTGACACAATGCTATAAAAACGTATTGTATCAAAGAGGGGAAAAATGTATATACCCAAAATTGTCCCGGTCTGTGAGTAACACCTTTTACTAATTTTCACTCTTCTCCATCATGATTAAATAATATCATAATGGAGGGAATTTGCACCCCTTGAAAATTCCCCATTTGTGCCCCTTACCTTAGAAAAATTAAACCTGACGATGCTATTTCACCTCATGAATCCACTTTCCACCCACTTGGCAGTTGTTTGTAGTGTTGGTGGTGGAATTTCTATTTGAGACTTTAGTATGACATGCAAATGTTTGTGTGACACACGCTGTCCTGATAGGATTCCCACCTTTAGAATTTACAAAGGCATTACACTCCTCCATTGCAAATGAAGCGTAACACCCTTGCACCCTTTACCAACCTCGAACGACTCTTTTGGGCTTTTATTCAACTTCAAAAGACTATCTCTCACATTCACTTCATCTTCTTCACATCTTCGATCTTCTTCAATCTTCTTCAATATCACTACACACTTCTCCATACTCCTTGAGAATTTCATAGCACTTTCTCCATTGTTGAAACTCCAAGTCAATATTTTGCTGGTTTTACTCCTCACGTTGTTACGACAACGATTGACATCTACAAGCTTGCGAGCTCCCATCTCTTTTCACGTGCTTGAGGCCATCTAGTTGGGGAGGTGATATCCATTTTTTCTTAGCATCGTTATTTGATTTAAGTAGCATATTGTTGTTAGCATTGCTTAGTATTTCTTCCTTTCAGTGCTTTCTTTATCACTTTATCTATTGTGGCTATTTTGGCTGTCCATGGAGGTAGGCACACCAAAATGGGGGTTTGACTGCGGCAAGCCCTAAAATAGCCCCAACATTATTCTCAGTTATGTTTTGTGTAGGTTTCACATTCATGTGGAGCTTGCGGGAGGCCGAACCAACCGTAAGATGGATTTTCACCACCTTTTCTCTTGTCAAATTCCATATGTTAAGTTAAATTATTCGTCTTGTTATTTTAGTAGTTTAGTTGCTTTGTGTTTTCTGTCATTTCATAAAACTATATTTATTAAGTAGTTAGTGATTTATTTGTTAGTTTTGACTGTATCTTGTACCCTCTATTTGTATGGATGCTAATGCCCGATCGGGATACCAACGCACCACACTGTCATCCATCTATGCTAGAGTCCTTTGGCAAAGAGCTTCCTAGGTTACAATCTAGATTTGAGAATTCGCTCACCTGATTTCTTAAACTCTCAAGTTGACAAAAGGACTGTGTTAGATCAATTGTCCTTCCTTTTCACCCTCTTGCAACATTAAAATTACCTTAGACAATCCTTTAGTGTGAGGTAGATCAAAGTAGCTAATTATTCTAGACCCTCCCATGACTTGGGGTCCTGAGCAGTCGGTCCCCCTCCTCTACATTTTGGTGAACCTGGCATGAACCTTTGAGCATTGATTTCTTTGTGTTGAGATTCTTTCTCTCGTATATGTGTAGGTTGTAGGATTGTGTATTTTGACACTTTATGAGCTTCACAACCCAATCCACTACCTTCAAGCACATAGTTTGAAGGGGTGTACAACACATAGAGATGGAATTTATGAGGATCACTTCAGATTTTTCCTCCTAGGAGATGGTGTCGGTGACAGAGACGAGTTTCTTTGATGAAACCACTCATGCCCCTACTCCTCCTATCTCCCTTTCAACTGTGTCTCTGGATGAGAATGAAGTTGTCCCTATTCCTATAGAGCACCTCATGGCTCTATGTAGGAGGCTTTTGGATCTTGAAAATCACTTAAGGAGAGATCAAAGCATGGCTAGGCCCGCTAGGGTTGTTAATGAGATTAGATATATGCTAGACAAGGATCAAATATGCATAGAGTTTCTCTATGGCTTTAAAGATTTAGTGGAAGCATACATCCCCTCTTACAATTCTAGATCGAGTATTACCTAAGGTCATGAGCACGAAACTTATGAAAGATAGATTAGTGTCTTGATGCCCATGACATCAGTATATATGGCTGAAACAGGTCATTTTGCCTCCGTTCTTGATCCACTTCCTACATAATCAAAGCAATCAGAATACCCCTAGGATACAATGTTCTTCCTCCTAGGGGAAGCTCTATCCTTGGCAGCAAGATTTACAGTGGAATGGGAGCTAGTGGTTTTGGTATGTTTGGTGGCCTCGGTGGTGGCTTCGGCGGTGGTCACTATGATGGCTCTAGTGGTGGTCACGGTGGTGGCTCCGACAGTGGTCACAACAGTGGTTCCAGCGGTGGTCTTGGTGGTGGCTCCACTTGTCCTATGTCTTCATTTGACCTTGTTTTGAATTCCCTACTGCAAAATATGGGTCAAATGCAAAACCAACTGGCGAGTCTGTCTCAAGCCTCTACCCAACCTATCTTTCAAGCTTTCTTTCAACATAGTCCCTTGTCGATAATGATCTTGAATACTCCCTTCCCTCAAGGGATGGAAATTCCTAAGTTTGAGAAATATAGTGGTAAAGAAAACTTTACCACATGTGTCAGCTTTCAATGCGATGTGTACAAACTTCTTTCACCATGTTGCTTTGATGGACAAATTATTTCCTCAATCTCTTAAGGACACAACACTAGAATGGTACTGTTCTTTGTTCAACAACTTTATATTTTCATTCGATCAACTTGTTAATTATTTTCTCTGATAGTTCTAGGCTAACATTGGGCCGAAGATGATTTTCTCAAATCTCATCCAATGTAAGCAAGGAGAGAATGAGAAGATTGTAGATTTCATTGCTCGATATTAGACACTCTTTTCACAAATATCTTACCTGCTATCGACTTGGATGTAGAGAGGGTGTTCATAGGCAACTGTTAGAGACCCTGGCATGAGAAGTTTTCCTTAATGAAGTATCCTTCTTTTGCATATATGTGCATGGAATTGTGGGAGTATTAGCAAACGGTTGTTCAATTTGGGGGATCTTCCTCGTGCTTCCGTCCTGAAGGAAGATTTATAGTATCAATTTTAGGAAAAAGGAAAATCCATTGCAAATGTAGTGTCTGCATCTAGCGACAAAGGCCTCAAGTGTAACAGATAGTTCACAAAATTATCTGAATCTTATTCTTCTATTATGCAAAAACTATTAAAAGATAAAGTTATAACCTTGGAGGATCCTCGACCTCTTAGAGAACCTTACCTCGACTGGTATGATGGGAATACGTTATGCCAATACCATCATGTCCACAGGCATGATACTAAATGTTGTATGTGCTTACGTCATGAGATATAGGATCGCATTCATGATGGTACAATTCGCCTCGATGGTAAAGAGCAGAATGCGAACAAGTCGGTGGCTAAGGAGAATAGTGAATTACGGATTTATACATACCTATTTCTATCTCACTCTATGAATTTAATTATTGATCCTTCTGGTGCTTCTCTTGAGGCCTCAACATACATAAATGTGGTCTCATTTACTCCAAGTCCTCCCCATCAACCTATGATAAGTTCACCTAATGTGACTTTTATGTCACAAGATTTACCCATGAATAACAAGGCCTCTCCTTTATATATTCTCACTTGCATCAATGGAAACATTATGACAGGAGTCCTTATGGATCCTGCGAGTCAAGTGAATGTTATTATAGAAGAGACTCTTTTGTTGAATTCTTTATAGAAGGAGGAATATGAGAGAAAAAAACCACTATATGTACTCATGATGGCCTCTCTCTTGCTCCTTATGGCTCTATAAATATTTTTGTCCTAGTAGGATCTAGGGTTATGAATACTACCTTTGATGTCATCCCAAAATCTAACTTATTTAGAGGGAAGCTAGGCATCCCTTGGCTAGTTTATGTGAATGGAGTCACTTCCATTATTCACAAATGTCTAAAATTCTCTCACGAAGGTGCAACACATGTCGTGCATGACACTAGGTATCAACTGTTGATATCTCATGGGCGTATTCACTAGATCATTTTTGGCCCTCCCTGATTGGTCTACTTCCTCCAAGAATGGACTTTCTTTATTAGAATCATGTTAAATATAAGATCGGGGGCAAGATGCAGCCAAAAATTACTTACCCCATAGTGCAACAACAGGCTACTTCTTCCTCTCAAAAGGGGAAGGGAAAGCTTGCTTGTACTCAGGGTGCTTCTTCTTCCTCCTCTGTAGTTCCACCTACCTCTGCCTCTCGCCCTGTTATGACACCATTGAATTTTTCCCCTATGTGTCTCTTAGGGAGTCCGATGGTGCCCACTTGGCAGAAGGCCAAGCATCAGGTATTCGACCTTCTCATCTTACCCACAGTGCTATGACCTGTCTTGTATGGTAAGGGGAAGGGTCCCCATAGAGTCACCCCTACATCTCAGCCTTCATGGCCTCCTCCTACTCCTACCTCTAAGGTAGTAAATGGGAAGAGGCATGTCGTTGAGGCCCTCAAGTCTGCTCCCCAATTTTTTGTTATATCTGTTCCTCCATCTTTTCCTCCTATTCCTATCTAAGAGTCACTCTCTTAGCTAGAAACAACTATGATGGAGACTTCGATGACTGAACAAGAGCCTTCCATTCCTCTCCAAGTTGTAGCCTCCAACTCTTAGAGCCATAGAAAATGCTTTGTGCATGAGCGTAAGTGTCGGAGGAGGGATTTTGCGGTTGAGAAGGCTACCTCGCAGAAGGAGGAAGGGGAGCCAACAATCCCTGCTTTGGTGTCTTCTGTTATGTCCTCCTATTTCACCCTTTCTTCTTTAGTTCCCTTTGCCTCAATCTTGTTTCAGGCTCCCCCTGCGAGTGTGAATGATCCTCACCTTAAAAGGGTGCAAGTATTCCCTGTTCCATCGACTGAGCCTCCTTTTCTGATGTTCCTTATGGAAATCCTACCTTCCCCCAAAGTTGTGGACATGTCAAATACCTTGGTGGTGTTCGTTGTGGTTTTATCCTCTTCCTCCTCACCTTTTGCTTCATTTGTGGGGATCTTGCACCCCCTGATGAAGCATAAGTTGGGGGACAACTCTGCTTGCAATGGGGTTCAAAAGAAGGGATCACCTTCTTTGGAAGTTGGTTTTGCGTTGGCTTGTGTCATCCTAGTGATAGAGGTAGCCCTGACATTCCCAAAGTTCATCACCGCCCTCGAGTCCTTCAGTGAGGTTGGCAGTGGATCTTAGGTGCCTCCTTTATCACCTGCATAGTTGACACATGACACTCCTGTAAATTGCATGTTCAACTTTGTAGATGATGTCTTGACTCTGTTAGTGATCTTTGTGAGATTGCTGGCATTCACTTCACAGGAACTAAGTGAATAAGATCTCGAGGGGCCTTCTTCCTTGGCTCTTGTCATAGGAGAGCCAAAGGGAGCCCCCTTGCTATCCCGCCCTTGTAGGCTCGTCCGCCCTCCCATTACAATGATCTATATTGGGATAACGATGACCTCTTGGTTGACAAGGACTAGGGGGTACCTCTTCTTTAATTGTAGATTAGAATTGTGTGTGTGTTGTGTTCCCCCATGCTTGTTTTATGTGTTCCTAGAGGACCCTTGTCACCCTCGTAGGTTCTTGGATACAAGAGTGTTTTCGTGTCATAAAACTTCTTCTATTTGTCACATCATTCTTCTCTTTGTTGTGCCTTGATTTTTGACATTTGGGGACGATGCAAAGTGTTGGGGGAATTTAGGCTTCCCTTCCATGTTGACCCAATTTTTTATTTTCTTTTTGGTTTCACGTGCCCTTCTTCAAATTGTTTGATATAGTAGGGGTTTGATGACAATTCATATACATATATTATTATATCTATCTATTTATATTTATGAGCAACTTTGACCCTGAAATACCATATCCCCCTCTCTTGTTCGTTATATCGTTGTTTGTCTTTTCTTTTTATCTTTCTCTCTTCTTTGCTTGATTTGTGATGTTGTGGTGCTTATGTGTTGTCCCTCATGTGTACGACAACATTACCACAGTTACATCTCATCATGTTCTGTGAGCCACAATGTCACTTTCATTCTTGCTTTTCTCTCCTTAGGATGTCATGTGCCTCTAAGTTTAGCACGCACCATCCTAAGGGGGGCTATCACGCTGCTTCAATTTTTAGAAGTGTATTCGGTGGCCAAAAAATCCCTCCTTGAAAATCCTTTATTTTTCAAAAATTACTTTCTTCAACATTGATTCCTAGCCGAGTATTTCTATCATTATGGATTTGTAAGATAGAATCTGAAAACTTTCCTTTAAGAAGTGAGTACTTTTTTTGATGAAGAAGTTTGAAAAGTTTCCCTTGGAAGGGAGCATTCTTTCTTTTGAATTCCTTGATGAAAGGAATATTTTAGAAGGATTCCTTGATGATAGAATAATTGGTGAAAAATTCCATCTCTTTTCAAAAATTCTATCACTTTCAAACAGAACATCCCTTGAGTGGACCCCTTTTTCTTTTGAAGGGTTCTTGTGGGATACCTTTGAAAGTTTCTCCTTTAATTATTGACTATCTACATGACTATGTGCCTATTTTCCTGTGACTTTTTGCTATCTAACATGTTTTTTCTGTGGATTAACATGTTTCTTTTTAGGTGCACATGTGAAGTTGCTTTTCAATTGACCTTGCAGGACCGAGTACCTGTAAGGCCCCATTAGACTTTGTGGAGCCTCTCACATTTGGATTCCTTAAGGACTGAGCACCTGGGGGCACTTGCTTTGCAAGTTTGAGGACCTGTGAAGCGCTTACATCCTATGAGATCTCTTTGTTTAACTCTGTAGAACTAAGCGCCTATAAAGCCTCTTTGTTGACCTTTCATAAGTCTAGGGACCTGTGACACATTTGTTCAACTCTCCTTGGGACTGAGTACTTGTGGAGCCATCTCCTCTTCTTGTGCTTTCGGGTGTGTCAGATTGCGGTCTTCTTCCTCGAAGGTTCAACTATACTTTCTTTGAAATTTTTTGATATACTTTACCTCACATTTGGTGTTATATATGCTCGCTAAAGTGGGGGAAAAATGTAATGGAGTGAATCTGTACCCCTTGCAAAGTCCCCATTTACACCCCTTACCTTAGAGAAATTAAATCTGATGATGCTATTCCACCTCATCCATTTGCTTTCCACCCACTTGGCGACTGTCTGTAGTGTTGGTGGGGGAATTTCTATCGAGGACGCTAGTGCAATGAATGACAGGATGTTGTAAGGTCCTAACACTTTAGTTAGAAATATATCAGTTATGTCAATTGGGTAGTGTTCAAAGGTTGTATGCAATAGGGGATTTCTTGGCCATCTCTCTTAGATTTTTGAATTTTTAAAATGGTTGTAAACAATATTTAAACTAGAAAGCCACTAAACTAGAAAGCATTCAAATTCTTATTCTAGAAAGCTTGTGAATTACCTAGGAATTAATACTTGTAGTTAAACTATCAAATTTAAATGAAAGCAACTAATGGCTAACAACTAACTGCTGATAAAAAGTACACTTAACGACTTGTAACTAACAACAGGAGTAGGTGCTCCAGAATTTCAAACAGAACTTAAAGACTGCAAACTTAAAACTATGACCTGCAGGAGTACAGAGCTCGACATAAAATAACATTCATTTAAATTCAACATGTACAAAATGAAAGTAACAGTATTAAAAAAAGAAATACTTATCTACTCTACCAGATCCCTTGAGTGTCCAGCTCTCGGGTGTGCCTACAATTAACTCAGATCACATGTACTTTCACATCTTCAAAATAAATTCGTTCATGATAATTCCATTACACACAACTGTTGACTCTGAATGGGATTGGCAATATTTATTTATTCATATCATCAAAGTGTAATATAAAGACATAAATAAATAGTATTCAAATCATATCATAGCAGCATAACGGTAACCTCTTGTCTTGGTAGTTACATATATTTATACTACTTACAAAATCCTAAATTTCAGATGGTGGTAGATCACCATTGAACAAATATTTTAACATAATTACAACTAACTAACTTAACAAATGTTCATTACATAAAAACATAATAAAGGCTCGGGGTGAGTCGTAAAGTATTAAACAAAAAGTTTAACATAAAGCTTTAAAGGAGATTGCTACACTTTGCATGCCTAAATTTCTGGTGCTTAAACTTCTGGCGCTTTAACTCCAATTGCTTGAATTTCGCTCAAAGTCCACTTCATTCTTCGGTCATGCAAAAGTCTTGTAAAATGAATTGAAATCTATACCATTAAATCAACATTAGTTAGCTAATTTCAATTGATTTAAGAAATGAATATTTATACATCATTTCATAAAAAGTAGACAATTATTGATCCTAAAAATAAAAAATATAACAGGGCTAAAGTGATTGGTAAGAACAATGAAACGTATTTAGCTTATTATAATTATGAGGTTATTTATACATCATCACTCTCCCCTTCCTAAACCTGAGCAAGTCCTCCTGCTCTTTGATGTGTCCTCTTCCTTTCTACATCCTTGTTCTTATTTAGTTCATCGTATTTGGAATTGAGATCATATGGATCCTCTGCTTCTCTATCCCAATCACCAAGACTTTTAAGAAAACCCTTAATTTCCATGAATGTAAGTCCCCATGATTTTGCTCTGTAGTGACAATTACCGCAAGGGGTGCCTGAAGAAGCAATGGAGGTCTATACCTCATTCCTATCCACTTAGTTTTAAGTTATTGTAATATCTCTGCTAATGCCTCAACTCTTCTATAGGACCGTTTTAGTTTAGTGGGGGAGATCACCTCCCTCCTTTTGAGATACATCAGTAGAGGAGTGTATCGTTCATCACAAGCACTCCATGCCCTCTCCATTATTTATGGCCCCTGAACTTTAAAATTTTCAATTTTTTTTTTAAGATTATCATTGTATTTTCTTCTCATAGCTTCATAGCTCTTAATCCCTTTGAATTGAGTTTTAAAGGAAAAGGGTTTTCTGTTGGGGTATCTCATTTGAAGTCCCACTATTCTTTCTCCCTACAAATATTCTTTAGTCCTCTCTTTCCATTGAATCTTATTTTTCATAGTAGACATGAAAGCTCTAAGTTGTAACTCTCCAACAAAAATATTAATAAAGAAATCAATGCGTTTCTAAAAATAAATTATGTACAAAGAATTCATAGAGAAAGTTTTTTTGAGCAGGGGTTGCCTCTTTGAATGCCTTTAAAAACTTTTCATCATTTGGATCATGAGGTAGATTGTAAGAAATTATCAATAGCATCCATCTTAACAATTATTCATTCAAAAACATAGAATATAATCAAGATGATTTCCTAGAAGCTAACAACTCCCTAATCTGACAGGCATCAGTCTTAGCCTAATAAAGCCTATCATAAGATTCTTTTAATAATACTATTTCCTTTTTAATTCTAGCATTTTCTACCCCTGCTTGTCTTAGGAAATAACATCTTTCCATCTATTTTGTCAACATTGGGGGAATGTGGACTTGAAACCACTTCATTTTGATTGGTTTAATCTGTACTTCTTTTGATTCCATTTTTGGCTTCATCTTGATTTCTTGCAAAACTTGTTCTCATTCATCAGTTTTACTCAAAGCTGCATTGAGTTCATCTTTCTATTTTTCTTATTTTTCTACAAATTCTTGGAGAGTTTGCACTAGATTATCAGTCAAACCTTTAATATGTTTGTCTTTTTCAGAATTTTTTTCCAAATATTGTTTACCTTCCCCATTACTTTGATGCACCTGAAATTGCAACTCTCCAAAGTTTTATCTTTTTGCTCCAATTGAGCCTTCAAAGTTGTGATTTCTTGATCTCTTTTCTTCAAAAGTTCAGTTTGTATATCTATTTCCCGTTGTTGCTGATTTATTTGTTCTTCATTTTTCTACAGGCTAATCCTTAATTTTTTATTTTTAACTCATCTAATTCTATTTTTATGTTATCAAAATTTTTGATTTGTACATTAGCGCAGAGATGAGAAACATAAGCTTCTGCATTATCATCAATCACATTTTCTTTATCATGTACCTCTAGTGGGTCTAGTTCTACATTACTAGGAATTGGGAAAGATAATTTTTCACTTATGTGAGTCATATCACCTTCCTATGTTTCCATTGGATGGTGAAAAGGAGAAAATAATTCCAGAGGCTCATCCTCAATAAGTACATAATTTGGTAGTTGTTCTCTTATTTCTTCTTGTCTTGTCTCAAGTGAGACATTTCCATTTCTAGATTCACCTACCTGGGTTGTTTCTACACATGGTTGGGCCTCTTTTTCACATGATTGTGTTACAATTTCTTGGGGTTGCCTATTCTATTGTTTCTTTTTAGGGATATGCGGCTAATCAGAAGATGCAACACAACTAATCTCAGAAGAAAATCGCTAGCTTCTTCTCAAAGGGGAAGGCCTGTGTACTTCTATTTTAGGTTCCCTTCCCTTTTTACAGGGATGAGCATTCTTGTTGTCCAGCTTTTCTAGGTCTATATCCTCTTGTTTTTTTGGAGCTTCTGATACATTTTGTGGACTTGGCCTTTCTTGAGGGTCTAAAGGGTTTATTGGATTTTTTGGCACCTCATTGTCAGGAGCCCCTTTGACATTTTGAGGTTTAGAAGAAGGTTCTTCCAAATTTTGAGCCACCAGACTGGATGGATCTCCTTCTTCTAAATGTCTTGTGGGAACAAGGTTCTCAAATTTTTGAAGAAATTTTTACCATTTTTGTTTCGTTCTCCCTTTCTTCAAGAAATGATATTTACAAATTAAATGTATGAGGCTGTGATGTTTCAATGGATCCTACCCAATCTTAAACCTTTTAATCATATTAACAATAGAATCACTAATAAAGGCGGGAAGGTTGAATTTTTATTCAGGGTTTTCGGTGCCATGGTGCAAATGAATTAATAATCGAAAGGGGGGACCAACTATTATGGCACATTTCCCTTCACATGTGAAATATTTGATTATCCAGGCAACTATCATTCTCCACGGCTCTAGAATTGACATTCTTTGAAACCCTTTGTTTTTCCCTCGGGTATTTACAACTAATAGAGGTTGAGGTTCCCCTTCCCTAATGAAAAACTCTACCATTTTCTGATAGGAAATATTTGTAGTTTCTGATAAATTTACACCCTCATTTCTAATACCAAATAAATAAGAAATGACTTGAGGGCTTACCTTGAATTTCTTCCCACGCACTATTGACTGTCCATCTGAAAATTTTTCTGTAAATTATTTAACCAGCTGCTCATTGTGCCCTTCAAACTTCTTCATAAAATCAAGCCACCCAATCTTTTGAAATAGTTTTGAAATATTACCCAATGTCGATAACTTATCTGGAGAAGTCAGCTTTGATTTCCGCTTAGCTCCACCCATGCTGCCTATTATGCTCAATTCTGCTCAATGTCATGGTGCTCAAAAGGTGAAAAACTGTTTAAACATAATTGTGGTGCAGATTAAAGAAAATGTAAGCTTTTCATCCACTTGTAGTTCACATGAATTAATTATTGCATTTGGCTTCGCTATACTAGAATCATTACTTTGCATGGAAAAAAGCGCATGAACTGCCGCATCTCAAGTGAGGCTACAATCCACAAAATTTACTAAGTTTGAAAAGGGTGGTGGAACATGCCAATTTATTTATTTCTATTCACAATAATTTACCTACTTGAAATAAAAGTTGTACATACCTTATGTCCTGTCATCGATTTGAAAGTCGCTTACCTTTGCTAACGTAATATTATCATTAGATGGGATGGAGAGGGATTATAATGAATTTATTATGGATGAAGATGGGATGGCTAGGGGTTGTAATTATTATGATGAAAAATGGTCACAATATTTTGATTTATTATGGTAAAAGATGGTAGTGTAGGGTGTGAATTTTAGGAGTGATGACAAAATTTAATGATGATCATGTGTATTTCATTGGAAATATCAGAGAATTTGGAGAGGAAGGGAATTTACAAAATTCTAGAGCATCATTGGAAGATGCGGCTAGGATGAAGAACAAAAATTCTGGAGCATCGCTGGAAAATGTGGCTGGAACGAAGAACAAAAATTTTAGAGCATCATTGGAAAATACGGCTAGAACGAAGAAGTGAAGTAGCAAAAAATTGGAGCATCGCTGAGAGATGCAACCAAAGTGAAGGAGAAATTTTCAGAGCATGACTGAAAGATACAGTGAGAAGGAAAAAGCAAAATTTTGTAGCATCGTTGGAAGATGCCGTTGGAATGCAGGAACGAAGTTTCAGAGCATCACCAAAAGATGTTGTCGGAATGCATGGAAAAACCTCTGGAGCATCGCTGAAAGATGCTGCCGAAAAACATGAATGAAGTTCTAGAGCATCGTCAAAAGACGCCGCCAAAATGCAAGGAAATTTTTTTGGAGCATCACTGAAAGATGCTACTGGAATACAAGAACAAAATTCTAAATCATCGTTGAAAGATGCCAATGGAATGCAGGAACAAATTTGGAGGGAAAGAATAAAATTTTAGAGCATCATTGAAAGATTCCACCGGAGTGCAAGAACAAAAGTTTAGAGCATTGCTGAAAGATGCTGTCAGATGGAAAAAATAAAATTTGGAGCATTGCTGAAAGATATAGTCAGAATGCAGCAATAAAATTCTGGAGCATCACTGAAAGATGCTGCTAGAATACAAGAACAAACAAAATGAAACACCTTGGAATTAAAACTTTATGGATCACTAATGAAAGATGCAGTAGGATGCAAGAACAAATTGAGAAACAAAACCAACTGCATGAACAAGTTTCAGAGCATCATTGCAAGATGCGTCAGAATTTGTATTCAATTAAAAATAAAGTCCTGTAAAATGGAAATGAAATTTAGCCAAGTCCAAAAGGTAAAAAATACAAAATAAATTCTCTAAAGTGATTGTAAATACATACACATGCAAAAAAAAATATTTTATTTTATTTTTGAATTGGGTGACTATTAATCTGAACATTCCATTGGCTCTACTATAGAAGAGTCAATGCATTGTATTTCTCCTTGCATTTCTACCATCCTTGTAAATTCCTCCTTGTTAATAGGTTTATGGTAGATGTGTAATCGATGTTTATTGATTAAGAGAGTTCGAGTGTCACCATCAACAGTTTTGAGCTACACTGCTCCATTTGGAAATAATTTAGAAATTTCATATAGACCTAGCCAATGAGTCCTTATTTTCCCTTAGTGATCTTTATATCGGGAATAAAATAACAATGCCCAATCCCCATTGTGTAACTCTCTTTATTTTATGTGTTTATCATGATAGGCCTTTTGTTGTCGAACCAATTCAATTTGGTGGATAGCATCTAAACAAAGTTCATCCAACTCACTAAGATGTAGGACTCTTTCAACTTGGGCTCGTTTAAGGTCTAAGCCTAACTCCATTGTTGTTCTCAGAGTTTGAAGTTCAAATTCGATGGGTAGAAGAGGTTTCTTCCCAAAAACCAACTCGTATGGACTGAAACTAGTGGTTGAGTTCCAAGTTGTATTATAAGCCCAAACGACTTCAGGTAAATTTCTTGTCCAGTCTTTCCTTCTTGATGAAACCGTTTTTGTTAAGATATTCTCAATTTCTTTGTTAGTGACCTCTACTTGACCATTTGCTTGTGGGTGATAGGGTGATGACTTTCTATGGCTTACCTGGAAATGATCAATAAAGGCCAACAAAAATTTGGACATAAATTGGGGCCCTTGATTTGTGACAATTGTTCTAGGAGCTCCAGATCTGAGAAAAATCCTATTATACAATAAGTCAACAACTTGTTCTTCCCTAGCAACTCTTAGGGCTTAGACTTTTTCCCATTTAGTCAGATAGTCAGTATAGACCAAAATGTATTCTTTTCCTTGTGAAGGGGGGTCTATAAGGCTGATAAAATCCAATCCCCAATTTTCAAATGGTTTAAGAACTACCTGGGGTTACAGAGGCATTTCATTGGATGCAATGGGTCTCCCTAATCTTTGGAATTCATCACAGTGGCAAACATATTTTTTTACATCTTTATGCATAAAGGGCAAGTAATATCCTAGACCCAAGATCTTATGGGATGTCCTCTTAGCAGAGTAATGACCTTCAAAAGGATCATCATGGCAGACCCTAAGGATTTTGTATGTTTCATCTGATCTAACATAACGTTATAAAACCATATTAGGGCCACATCAAAATAGCATTCCATTAATCCATTTGAATGGAGCACTTTCTTGAATGAGACATTTCTTTTGTTTTGATGTAAAATCTGGTGGGAACTCTGAAGTGGTCAGGTAGTTAGCTATGTTAGCAAACCAAGAGGTTTTAATGGAGATGGAAAATAAATTTTCATCTGGAAATTCATCTTGCACGGGAGCACATTCTCCATTGTCTTGTCTGATTTAGGATAAGAAATTTGCAACTACATTGAACTTTCCAGGTTTATCAATAATGGTTACATTGAATTCTGGTAGAAGTAATAACCACCTGATTATTCTTTCATTCACCACAGGTTTTTTCATTAGGTACTTGATAGTTGAATGGTTTGTAAACACAATTACTTTGTACCCTCTGATGTAATGTCAAAATTTCTTGATTGCATGAACCACAACTAAGAATTCTTTCTCCGTAGTGGTGTAGTTTCATTCAGTGGGAGTCAAATTCTTACTAGTGAAATAGATGGCATATTTTCCTCCATTCTCATCTTCCTGGCCTAATACTACTCCAATAACATCATCGAAGCATCTACATAAATATGGAACAAAAGGTTCCAATTAGGTCCACGTAGGATAGGAGTAGAGATGAGTTTTTCCTTAATGATCTCAAATGATGCTTAACATTCAACTGTCCAGGTAAAATCCACACTCTTCTGGAGGAGGGAAAACATGGGAGTTGCAATCTTGCTAAAATTTCCTATGAATATTCGGTAGTATCCAACATGTCCTAAGAAACTTCTAACGTCAGTTGGATTCTTCGAAGTCTGTAGTTATTGTATCACCTCAATTTTCTTAGGATCCACTTTTATCACTTCAGCTAAAATGTGGCGTCCCAATACTATCCCTTGTTCCACCATTATGAGGCATTTTTCATGACTTACAGATAGCTGATGGTCCTCACATCGCTTCAATACTCGTTCCAAATTTTGAATTCCTTCATCAAAAGTTGATCCATACATGGTGAAGTTGTCCATGTAGACTTCTACAAAGTCATTTACTAGCTCAACGAATATGGCCAAGATAGCTCTCTGAAATGTTGTAGGAACGTTGCATAGCCTGAAGGGAAGGACTTGATATGCGAATGTTCCCCAGGGGCAAGTAAAAGTTGTTTTGTCCTGGTCTTCTGCTGCCACTTGTATATGGTTATATCCACTAAATCTGTCCAGGAATGAGAAATACTTCCTTCCAGCCAAATTATCCAAGACTTGGTCTACAAAAGGTAAATTAATCTCTATAGGTAGCTTTGTTGAGTTCCCTATAATCAACATACACTCTCCACTTCCCATTTTTATTTGGAACAACTACTAGAGGTGAAACCTATTTGATATCAGAAATGGGATAAATGAATCCTACGTGTAGGAGTTTTTCAATTTCTGTTTTAACAATGTCTTTCAAAGCAGGGTTGAATCTTTGTTGTGGTTGACAAATAGATCTAACATCCTCAATATAGATGTGATGGGTACAAAAACTTGGGTGTATTCCTCTCATGTCTATATAATCCTAAGTAAAAGCTTTAGATCTATTCACCAAAACATCAAACAATTTGTGCTCTTCTGACTCTATCAACTAGCTATTGATATTCAATTTTTTCTTGGTAGTAACATGATGGTTTTGACCCCTGGATAGTTGAAGGTGATGGTATAGACTTCCATCATTAAGGTATTGAGAGGAAAAATATGTGGTATAGTTCTATGAAGTCTGGAAATATCTTCAAAGAAATGATTTGTTTTTGAAATGATATTAGCCAAGGGAAAAGGTAACCCTATGAAGTTGGTGTAATCAAATTCGGTGTGATCAACATTGATTGGATGCCCTAAAATATATTCCACGTCTAAAATTTCTTCATCACTTAAGTCTACCGTAAGGTTTTGCATATTATTTTCTGATTCATCTTCCAATTCATCAGCATGTTGTTTAATGACTACTATAGCAAGTGAGGCTAGATTCTCTTGTTTGTTGGCATCATCTGGTTCATCAACCCTAACTTTTTTATGTTCAACAGGTCGAGTGAGGGGATATAAGAATAAGTGTTTGTTGTTGGGTCCATGTGAAATGGTCATTCCTCCCTCTCTACAGTCAATCTTGGCTACAACTGTAGCCAGCCACGATCTTCCTATTATTATCAGATAACTATTTTTGGTGTGGTGGACTGGATTATTTGGAAGTCTACTGGATATTCCCAACCATCAACCTTAACAAGAACATTTTCTATGACACCTTTGGGAATAGCAATGGATTTATTTGTTATTTATAATACTGTAGTTGTGGGATGCAAACTAGTGAGTCCCAACTTTTCCATAACATCCACCATCATGACATTAATGGATGCTCCTAAGTCCACAAGTGCATTAGGTATTTCTACCTCATTGATTGTTATAGTTTTGAGTGGATAGCTTGGGTCATCATATTTTGGAGCTACAATTTTTCCAGCCAGAAGGTCAGCTAGATATCCGTTTATGTGAACAGTGTTAATATGTTTTGGTTTCCTTCTTGGTGTTTTGATGCACAACTATTTGATTAGTTGGTTTAGTTCAAGGATCTCTTTAATTTCTTGTAAAAGAAGGAACTTCAATTTGAAGTTGCTTAATTTCTTGTATTAGCGTAATTTCATTGGATAAGGTCATTTCTAAAGTGTTATTCAAGGCAGTTGCTTTAAGGTGCTTAGGAAAAGGTGCTTGAGTTTTCTTCTTCAAGGTAGGATCCTCATAAATATCTATTGAACGTTGGCCATCCTCTTCTTGAAGTAACTCAAAAGTTATAGATGAGGATTGTGGGAGAGGTTTGTCTTGATTACTTGTTGGGTTTTGTTCTAAAGGTATGGAAGGTGTCTGAGTCCTTTCAAAAAAATTCTCATTTGGTTCATCTAGGATCTCAACTATGGTAGGCTGTTGAAGTGTTTTTCCTGACCTTAACTGCAAGTTTCCACAATGGATAACATTAAGTCCAATCTCGTTTTCTTGTTTTGTTGAATACACTGGGGTATTTTGATGATTATTCTTTGGATTAGGGACAGGTTGTGCTGGGAGTTGTGGTTGGTTAACCTAATCATTTTGTTGAGGGTTTTGAGAAGCTGGTAGAAGATTCTGTACGGATTAGGCATCCTTCTTGGTCCAGTATAAAATTGATTTTGAGTTTGATTCCATTGAGGCGCAGGATTTTAAGGATACCATTGTTGTTGAGTCTAGTTTGGCCATTGAGGATTTCCCCAAGATTGGTTCACCCATTTAGGTGGTCCCCAAGGGTAAGATCCCCAGTTAGGTGGTGCTTGAGGCCAAGGTGCCACCCATTGATTATTATTCCAATTGTTTGGGGGTTGCTAGGTGGGATTTGAGTTCTAGCCATAAGAGAAATTCCCTCGAGGTCTTTGATTTGCAAAATTGATCTCCTCTTCAACCTAAGATGTCCTCTCCTTGGAATTTTTGATTACATTTAGAATCTTGTATTGACTAGTGGCATGAATTTTCTCACAAACCTGGCAAGTGTCAATTTTGTCCATAGGACATTCTCTTAGTAGATGTTTGTTTTGACACCTAGGACTGTAGACACTGAAAAATGTCCTGAATGATATCATACACTCGAATCAGGTATACTAACATCATTTCCTCTCAAATCCATCCTCTTTTCGCTTAATTGATTAAATTAGCCTAGCTATTTAATTAATTGCATCATTTTCATCTATTAACCTAATTCATCAAATTGGGTTAACTCACCCCCTTTCACGTAACATTTTATCTCATTGAATTAAATAAATCAAACTATTTAATTTAATTCCCTAAATCTTCTTATTTAATTAAATAACTCGAAGTTATTTAATTAAATGTCATTTCACCTTTCCCCATTCATTAAATCATTTAATTTAATGAATATCACTTTAAATTCTTCTAAATCCCCTAATTGTATGATTAAACCTTGTTTAATTAACAATTATTTAACTAATCTAATTCCTCCCACTTGCAAAGGAATATTCCAAAAGAATATTCGTCCTTTGCACAATTTAATTTAGTTTTAATTAACTAAATAACCTTTTTCCTCACCCATGAATATTCCAAAGAATATTCTTTCTCCTCCAATCATTTAAGAAAGGGAATATTCTCACAAAGCTTCATGTGCAAGATAACTTGAAACTTCTTGAGCAAGTTAACTTTTGACCTCTTAAACGGGTCAAAAGTGTGCTTGTTTGGAAGGAATGAGAACCCTTGATTAAATCTCATCTTGCATTCTCACCCATTGATGAGAATCTATGATCCATGCCTCTCCTTTCCTCTATCCTTGACTGTTGATTGATATTTTTGATCTCAACCCTTCATCTCTCATTTTCTTTCCTATAAATAGAGTACTATTTAGAGACAAATGGATCCATCTTTCAATTACAAACTTATGTTGTTGAATTCACTCACACTCACACTCATACTTTACTCACATTCAACATATTTTAGTTCATTTTAGTTGCATATTAGCTTTAAGCTTCCATTAATGGCTTCCATGCATCCATCTTAGCTTGTTTATAAATTAGGGTTTGAATCTTTTAGCTTAGAATTTACTTAGATTAGCTTAGAAATTGCACATTTAAATCATTTTAGCATAAAATCATGTTAGTTTAGCTGGCATCATGTGTAATTTAGCATAAACCATGTTTTCATCCACATATCACAACAGTTTCATCGATCCTCTTCAATAGAATCGATTGGAAGAAGCTCACAGATCACAAGATTGGGAAAGGGTCATTGTTCCACATCAGCATGACACCAATTCCAAAATGGGATATGTTTCAAATGGGTTAGAATAGACATTTTAAATGATTTCATAGTCCATAATGTTTAGTTTCAATAAATGTTTAGCTTAACTTTCAATTTGATTGATCCTATTTAGATTGAGTATTAGTAGCATTGTTATGCTTTGATTCATCATGGATCAAGTGTAATCAACCCACACTGATATTCTCAGTTGACATTCTGGCGCTAGAAGGAGGGCAAGCCAACAATTTAATCAATTTATATCTTGAATTTCGTTCATTTTGAATTTTGTAGGAAATAGCGACACCCAACTCAATTTCAACGATGCCTTTGTAGAGCGTCGCCATATAGCAATGCTATCAACATTTTAAACATCGATTCCAATTAAATGCATCGACCCCAATTAAACAAACGACAATGGTAATACTTTTTGGCAGTATCAAAGATTTACAAATGATGACACTTGATCAAATTGTGACTCTATCGTGCTCTCTAATTTTGCTGCAAAGTGACACCCTTATACACCAGAGGGATGCCCTTAGTCACCAAAGCGACGCTATTGTATATAGTGACGCCCAACTTGGGTAAGAAGTTTTACAATCATTTTTTCAGTATATGCTTCTTCTTTTTTTGATTTACCAGAATACTAATGCACTTCTAACATTGTTCTAGTTGTTAGACTAACAGGGTTTTGTAGGTTGGACGTGTTAGCTCTCAAAAACACAGGCGGGATGCCTCAAGAGGCTTCCAATCTCTTGATATGCTTTAGGGTAACAGACAAGTTCAAATGAATTAAACCTTCTACTCTTCAGGTGCTGCCAGACCTAGGCGGGTGTACCTATCTGAATGAAGCAGACTTGACTTATGATTATTCTTCTTGCAATGATTTGTCCACAATGGCAGATGGAAGTGAACAAATTAATTCAAACTTGATACAAATAGCAATAGCAATCTTCTAAATCTAAATCCCAAAGTGCTCAATTAACAGATGTAAAGAAACTGAATGAATCTAAATGATGAAATTACAGAGACCAGTGCTTTATTGGGTATGCAGAGTCAAATGAAAAAGAAGTGAGCAACTTATTCTGGTAGAAACTCAAATTGTTGGCATATGTTCTGTTTATAACTTGTATAAACATGCAAGACTGTGACTACTAAGCTCTACTTTAATAATCGAGATGAATCTCCCTGATTACTGTGATCAACCAAAAGGATTTAATCTCTCCTTGAAAGAACCAATCAATTAATCACAAAAATACAACAAATGTGCACTGATAAATTGAAAATAACTTGTTATATCAATTTAAATAACCAGAAAGAATCAACTTGGAGACAACTTAGCAATACTTTTCAATAAAATCAACAGACAATTGACACCAAAAATAAACTACCACACCAACTGATTTTCATTGAAATTGCCATTTGAAAACATGCATCATAGTCTATGGTATGAGAACTTTATTCTACTGTATCCATTCCTAATCTACCTACTGCAATCTAATCTCTTCTAATGATCCCTTTACAATTGAGAATGAATATTTATACACCAACATCTGAACAGACACAACGCTTCAAAATCCAAGATGGCCAACAATTGCATTTAGAAATTCTCATGTCGGCCACAGTGTTTGAGTCTTTGTTAATCATTCGCTGAGACAACCCCGTAAGTATGCCGAAGGCAATAATATCGCAGTCATCCTGTGCTCTTTGTGTTTCGCCCTGATTATGTGATGTCAGTGAGACATCTCACAAATTACAAAATGCGTTATCAATATGTATTTCTTTATGTGATTTCCATTCGTTGAGACATAAGGATATCTCACACCGATGAGTTCCTTTTGTTTCGTTCACAGTCGCCGTGACCTCACGATATCGGGGAAACATCACATAGACCACATTATGTTTCACTGAAAACCCCCTTTATTTCTTGTGTGTCGCTGTGACTTTATGATATCGGGGAGAGGTCACACAAATCATGTTAGAGTAATAAGTTGTTTTACTTAATTTAATCATATTGGTTAATTAATTAAGTCACTTATCACTTTAGTTACTTAAGCTAAACTTAGGCACATTAATAATTAATTATTTATTAATTATTAAGTGTGCACACTAGGGTTTCCCTTTAGGCTTTTCTTTAGGGTTTCTTGATCTCCTTTTATAAGGATTGATCTCACTGTAATTATTAATGGGAGAATATCTGTAGCTTTCATATCTTCTTGAAAGTTTTCTCTGTTCTGTAACTTTTTCTTGTTGAAGTTAATTGCATACATTTGTTTGCAGATCTCTTGCATGGAAGGTGTTTTGTTTGTTGTTTGATCCTGTGGCTCGTGGTTTTGTGCTTGTTTCACAATTTCAACATGGTATCAGAGAGATTCTCTTATAGAAAAAGAGGAAATTGGTAGCACCATGATGAAGCACACGAAAAAACATGCACTTTCAAAAAAAACAACACCCAAAAAGGTGTTCGGATGCAGAAGATATGGCCCGTCAAAGTCTCCAAAACAAGAACTGAACAACAACAACACTGAGAAAAAAGTGCCTCAGCATTGTATGTGTAGTATTGGGTTTCTTGCACATCACTTTGTGTCTTGTTGTACTCGCACTATGATATAAAGTGCCATGGGGGGTTGTGTAGTGCCTTTGGTTTTGCCATCACACCTTTGTCCAGTGAGTGTCCCTCCACGACAACAATGGATCCATATGATTCCAACCTCATGTATGTGTGCTTTGTTTTGCACATCCTTTCTATTAGCTTGTACTTTCATGTTTCCACCTTCAGATGCTCTTGGTTCCTCTTCATGCACTACTTTCTGGCATTCAGTTTCAGTGTACCTGTCACGCTTCTCCCTTTTCAGCATTATGGGGGGGTTTCTACTGTTGGTGTTAATGCTTCCTTGGTTTCGCCTTGGAAGGAATCTTCCATTCTCAGTTGATCAGTGTTCTTCAGACTATTGGTACTGGTGCCATCTGTATCTTCGTTCCAGATGTTTTGCCTTTATTTTCCATCTGATTCGAGTAGTGTCGTTGGGGGCACTCATGCAGATTGTTGTCTTCTTGATCCTGATCATCATATCTTCAGAGGAGGTTCTTCGGAACCGTAGCAGTCATCTTTTGACAGAGTTTGCAACTTCTTCATGCTTCTGTGATGTTCTACATGTTCTTCTTTTTCAGGACATTTCCTTGATTTGGAGGCTTTTCAGTCCTTCAATCACCTTTGATCTCTTTTTGGAGTAGAGTTTTTCCCATGAGGTTTTCTCTATTTCTCTGCTTTATAGAGATCTTCTGTTTGTACATGGGTACCTTACTTGGCCTTGTTTGTCGGGACCCATCTTTGCTTTCATGCATCTTTTCCTTAGTGTTTTTAGCTACTTCCTAAGTTCATCTTAAGGGTGGTGTTAGAGTAATAAGTTGTTTTACTTAATTAATTTAATCATATTGGTTAATTAATTAAGTCACGTATCACTTTAGTTACTTAAGCTGAACTTAGGCACATTAATAATTAATTATTTATTAATTATTAAGTGTGCACACTAGGGTTTCCCTTTAGGCTTTTCTTTGGGGTTTCTTGATCTCCTTTTATAAGGATTGATCTCATTGTAATTATTAACGGGAGAATATCTGTAGCTTTCATATCTTCTTGAAAGTTTTCTCTCTTCTGTAACTTTTTCTTGTTGAAGTTAATTGCATACATTTGTTTGCAGATCTCTTGCGTGGAAGGTGTTTTGTTTGTTGTTTGATCTTGTGGCTCGTGGTTTTGTGCTTGTTTCACAATTTCAACAAATCACTTCATGTTTCATCGAGAGCCATCCCTCCATCCTGTGTCGCCGAGACAAATCAATTCTCATACCGATGGAAACCTTTTGTGCAATGTCAACGAGACCGAAGGTCACTTGTCGAGACTCTACTCCGATATCGCTTAGTCCAGCCGAAGTGAATCCTCATATGCTGTTCGGTGAGACTCCTCTCGATAACCCTATGCACAAGTCGGTGAGACACGATGAAATCGTTATGACATTTCACCAAAGCAATAACTTTTTCCGATAAGACATTCAGTGCATCGGTCGGTGAGACAAAAAATCCTTGGTGAGACCACATACCAAAAACAACACTCATGCTGATATGTTCCTTCTTTGTCGCTGAAACAACATGTATGTCATGCCAAATGGTGAATGCACATGACTTGTGATCGCTGTGACATCAGATGAGTCTTGCCGATAGGCAACACAGACTCATATTAACAAGACTACTCAATGGGTTGGGGAGACCATAATGAACGTATGCCGATAGGAACTGCAATATGAAAAATGCATGACCTGATGGATCCAATGGGGCTATATGGGAAAAATATGGGTGAAATATGCACACGGTAGGACCAATCTGGAAATTTATGAGTGAAATCAACATGTAAAATCATCAGATTTTTACAGTTCCAATAGGACGATACGAAGCTAAAGTAAAGTAAGTATTCTCTTCTTAAGATTTAATGATTATAACAAGCGTTTGACGCTTTGGGGAAATTATAACCCAAGTTCTTATGCCTTTTTACTTTCTTCTCTAGGACTCACTAAATTTTATTTGGGTTTAAACGAATGCTTAAACGGGACTAAAATTGAACCCTCATCTCATCATTATTTTTTGGGTTTAAAATTGAATAAGGCAACTTAACATTTCATTTGGTGCTTAAATTGAACGCATCACTGCTTTGAAGTGTTAAAATTTATGAGTGTTTCCTGTGTTTTGATTTACAACATTGTTATTGGATGCGTATGCAATTCTCTCATGCCACTCGACAATCTTGAGAAATAGAAACATTCCTTAACACTTTGCAAAATCACCTACATCTTTCATTTCAGATTAAAAATGAACCCCTTGCAAATGTAGGGAAAAGGCGTGGTGTGTGTTCTCTCCTTGTTTTATGCAAACTGGGATGATCAAACTACAAATATACTTCCTTGCTATTGTTTATCTTTAGAGCGCCTGCCTTCTCGTTTCGAAAGGAGGGAACAACCAAAGCGGTAACGGGCTAAAGCCAAGCTCTTCTAAATTGATATATAAATGTGTGGTTGCGGTGAAAATTGCAATCAACAAAAAGTGGTACGTGATATCCCCCTCTAGTATCTTTGTGATGTGAAAAGCCCTTGTCCTAAGGGTTAGGAGACCTCTCGAGGGAGTTTATCATAGTATTCCTTGAACTGAAAACCCTTATTATGAACCATTGTTTAGAATCCAAAATCCTTAATACTTGTTGGTGTAAGAATGGTCATTCTGAAGTCGCCCCATATTTGTACTATTCATTTTTGAAACAAAAAAATCCTTAGGATCTTAGGATCTTCAAGATTTTGAGATTTTGTGGTCTCGAGAAGTGTGTGCAATGGAGGGGAGCCAGTGTCACCAAATCTCTAACTGTTCACAATGTCTTAGTGTTTGGAGAAATTTGAGTGGGGACTCAACAAGGATGGCTATTTCATCCTAGGATTGTAAATGATTATGAGTCAATTTAATACATTTCTTGGTTTCAAAACGTTACAACAACATTTACTATCTTCCTCAAAATTTCGAACACTTTGGCTTAAATATGGATACCATTTTGAAATAGACTTGATATTACTACTTGTCCTAAGGATTTCTATCCTTAGAGATTTATAAATATATCGATTTATATCTCAATCCATATTTTCCAAAGACAACATAGGCAATTATGACTTCAACCTCATGATTCTCACAAAATGGACATTGTGAAAGTTATGATGTTTTTGACATAAAAATTTAGTTTGGAAACATAATCAAGACAAGTGTTTGTGGTAAAATAAATTCACTTAAGCAAGATAAATTGATAATTGAACCCCACATGATCATTTGGAGACCAATTACTCTTGTTGAACAACCTGATTGTTGGCCTCCTACAATGATTTAATAACTAAGCCCTTACAACCGTCATTCAGAGATTGGACATCTAACTTGAATAGTTATTTCAATCATCATGAAGGTGCATTTAACTTGTCAACCTAGGGATGTGAACTTGAAATGGGTCAGCATAGTATGTGCACTAGGAACTCAAAGTAGCCATTTCATTCTACAACTAAGGAACACACAATACTGAAAGTAAATTGCTTAGAAGGGAATACCATAAATACCAATCAACCAAAAACTACATCAAACTAAAATTCATAATAGGAATGAAAAATTGAGCAAAAAACAGGGCACTACTCTGTCTACTTTGGCTACAGGAACAGTCACAAAATGGAATTCTAGTGGTTGCAGGAACAGTCGGTGCCAAATTTCTAATTAATTACTAAATAATAAGTAAAACTAAACTAATACTAAACTAAGAAGACAAATTACTCACCAAGTGGGTCCCCTTAGATAAGTATCCTCTAAAACTAATGAGAAATCAAATGTTCAAACTCAAAACTTTATTTTATTCACTGTAAATCATAAGTACAAAAGAGCAATGTATCTGTATTACTAAAAACTTGAGAGAGCAAGTACAATATCAAATCGTGCAACCTTTTGAGGAAGGAGCATCAGATCTTTATTTATACTATCAGCTAAACAAGGTAGTCAACTCCACAACTGGGAGGATGCCATTTAGGGAAAACAGAGAAAATGGAGTGATGGTGATTACGCGTGCATGAAATCTGGCCAGAAACATAGGTCCACACATAGATTTAGCACAACAATAACTCCCGCACATGCTTGATCATTAAAATCCACTACAAGGTGGTTACATTTGGTTGCATGAGGAATTTTCTGCTGTCGACCTCCTTTGACCTTGAGTGATTCCTTTGCTAGACGTTATGGTGCATGCCCAGCTGACGGTGTCTTCCTCAACTTAACATCTTTAAATTAAATCTGCATGACAATGTTAGTACGCACAATAACTACACATCTATAACCAGCTTAAGGAACATTCATTAACCACATGCAAAATCAATATAGATAATCCATATAATATGCCAATGTCATTAAAACTTGCAAAGATAGGATTAAAGCCCAATGTCTATGGTTTGAGGGAAACATTTTGAAAATATCAACTTTTAACATCAAAGTCCATGACAAATGCCAACAAATAAACTATAGATTCTACCCAAAATTGGACCAAAAACTAGGCTCATCACCCCCCCAACCTAATGTTTTGCTAGTCCTCCAATAGGGGAAGGGTTGTTCTTTTGCTTGGTCAAGGCTCTAAAATTTGCAACTGATAGCTGTCCAACATCAGTGGCTGTTGTGCGTGAATTAGGATCCCAATAAAATCCTCCTAATCTGTCAAATTTATTCCATCTCTATTTTTCTACAGCAATGTCATACTAGTAGAATATGAAGTTTGGCACGAACCACATGAGCATGGGTGGCTGGAAAGTCAGGGGAATCCACGATTGTCCTTGTGTTCTCCCAATCTGAATATACCTATCAATCATTTTTAGTTCTATAGCATAATTATGGATGGAATGAGCCTCGACCTGTTTTAGCTCATCAGTTAGGCTATTCCATCTTTGTGATAGACATCTTCTCATAGTTTCCTCCTTTATTTCTATCTTTACCTCATACTCACTGTAAAATGCCTCAATCCAAGGAATAATCCTGTTTCCATAACTAGGTATGAGAAGAATTATGTCATTCTCTATAAATATCCCTTGGGTTGCTTGATTCAACTCTAATGGGCAAAGGGATGTTAGACTCTAATTGCTTATAAGCCCCATGTTGTTGTCCCCAACTAATCTCATTTTGTACCCAAGACATAAATGTCCTTAATTGGACATCCCCAACATACAACAATGGATTCCAATCATGGTCTTGAGTTACAATATAATTATGCAAATAAAACTCACATAACAAATTCTTCATTTCAGGTGAGACAATTCTATAAGCATTGAAAAATTCAACAAGGGTGTCAATAGAAGGATTCAAACCTAAGACAATCCTTGACAACTTAAAAGAGAGATATTTCTCTTTTAGGAGCAGAGCATAGACCCTTGGAGGGGTCCTACATTCCAAAATATGTGGTGCCAATGTTGCCATATCATCTACCCTCTACTTTAGGGTGGAAATTTCTGCATCCTTATCTTCAATCTCCTCATCCCTCTTTTGAATTTCCTTCTTTAATTTCTATTTTTCCTTTTTTACATTCTTCCTCCCTCCTTTTTATTTCTTTCCATAAATTCTAAATTGTTGTATGTACTGTAAAATTAGGAGGATTATGAATTCCTACCAGTATTTTTGTTGATGGTGGCTCCTCATATATCACTATCTGTGTGGACTGAGGCTGTCCAATTATATCTGGCTGCAAGGGTACTATTTATTCTTCCACTTCTTGTTGTAGGGGCCCTCGTTCTTATTTTTGTTGTGGCTACAGGAACTCCTGCTCTGGGTCTAGCTATTGCTGTAGGACTTCTTGCTACAGGACTTCCTGCTCATGCTGCAGGAAATCCTGATTTTCCTTAAATTCTTCTGCAATGTTAGCAAGATTGGCCAGTGTTATATTTGCTGTTCTCCTAAATATGTCTTCTTCTTTGAAATTCGCCTACCCCATTGGAGCTTCAGGGTCCTCATGTGATGTCTCACCAGGCTTAGGGCTTTCCTGTGGAGGTGTACTAATCACAGGCCCAGCTGGTCTTGATTTCCTAGGAGGTCTCTCACATTTTTCTTTGGACAAAGGATGAACAGTGTCAGCCTTCCTCTTCTTAGAACTTGGCACCTTTCTTTCTACAGGCTGTGTTTTAGCCTTCCCTTTTCTCATTTCTACTTCTCTCTATTGTGCCCTAGTTTTCATTAGGGTTTCAAGTGGAATGCCATCATCAGAATCTAAGGAGGAGCTTTCTTTTTCTGAGTGCTCTATTCCAGAAGAACTAATTTCTATGATTTCTTCTACTGTAGGAGGGTTCACACTAGAGCCTGTACCAGAGGTTGAAGCACTAAGAGTGGCTTCAACCATGCTCAATCTCCTGCTAGACCTACGTGGTTGAGGTAAAACCCTAGGTTGCAACTGCTTAGGTCTAATTTGATCAACATTTATAAATTCTTCCCAGGTCATTCCAAATACATCATGCAAAGGCTTTTCAACCAGGAATTTAATCAGACAATGGTGGGAAACAGAATTATCCCTACCTTTTTAGGTCTCAACCGCCATGATTGAGAGAAGATTGTATAACATGTTAGGCACATTCATGCTGCTTTCGTGCCTCATGTGATTCAAAAGCTTGAAGTGCATGGAATGGAAATTTGATTGGCGAACCTCACAAGTGATGTATTTGATAACATAAACGGCTATCTACTTCCATGGCTTGGGCATAGACATTCTCTTTGCACCCTGTTTATCTATGTTCAATGGGGGGTCATTCGACTCTATAAATTTAGCCCTAGCTAATCTAGTGTCTGTGGAGGCAGGGTAATTTTCACCATCAGCTGGTAACCTTGTGACCTCTGCAATTCTTTCCTCAGTTGTCACAACTTCCAAGCCTTTCACTGTGGATTTTCCTTTAGAAAATGTGTGGGAAAATTCAAGGGCCATGCTTTCATCAAAGCCATCCAGTTTCAGGAAGTAATCTAACCATCCATAGTTTCTAAATTCAGCCAAGCATTGTGCATCCTACAAGAAACCATTATGCATCATGGGTTCATTTCAAATTAACCCACCTCAAATTGTCTGCAATCAAACAAATGCTCTGCAATTTCTTTCCTGCAATTCCTGTCTGAAAATCAAGTTCACTTTTCTGCAATACCTACTAAATTTATAGTGCCAATATTGACTGAATTTCCTTTTCTTTTGTTTCACCTTTTTGCTTGCAACTTAAGATTACAACAGTGGCAATAATGGCAAGAAAAGGAGTGATAAAGGAGAATTATGATGGGAAGAAATGGCAGCTGTAGTTAATGTCACTTCACACATGCAAGCCGTCCTCTCACTCAGATTTCAAATCGGCTCATTTTAAATTTTCTAACGTGGCCTAGCATAAATTGACACATGGGCAATATAGTTGCATCTTTTTCTTCCCCTCAACCTAAATTTGGATATGTGTCCGCACATGCAACATGAGAGTGGTTATTTGATAGGGAATAATGACATGATATGTGAACATCTATACTAATGTACAGTGATTAAATGAATGCACTTAAAAGATGATTAAAGATAGCAAGTAATGCGCACATACTTGATTGTGTGGAGGATTTGTTGCAAAGATTGTGGAGAAAGTACCGCTCACCTTTTAGGGAATAAATTGAGCAATTAATGAAAATGAAGTGGAATGAGGTGAGGTGGAATGAAGTGATGGAAGAGACAGAAAGGTGGTGATGGATGGGTGGATGGGCGAAGAAATGGACTTCCATGTAAATGAAAGTCTTTATTATGAGAAGTACGTACCTTAATTAGCCAGAAGGAGGGACACTAGGTCCACTTCCTTCGACTACAGGAAGCTCAAGTGCTGAATACTAGGTGAATTTCTATAGGAACTCTTCTTTGGAAGTTTTCTTATGATATAATCTAAGGTGATGACCACTGACAAGTAATTTGAACCTGACAGGGTCAATGGTACTAAGCTGAACAACTCCATTAGGAAATACCTCAACGACTTCATATGGTCCTAGCCACCTTGTCTGCAATTTTCCTACATTGTCCTAGTATCTTGAGTCATAGAGCAGGGCCCAATCTCCTAGTTGGAATTTCTTGTTCTTGATAAATTTGTCATGCCACTTGATTCTTTGATTTTGCACTACTTTTGTATCCTGCAGGGCTGCTCTTCTTATCTCATCCAAAGCATTTAGCTGCATGATTATTTCTTTTTGTGCCTTAGAAATATCCATCTCCAAATGTATTGAAGTCTGCATAGTCTTATATTCAAATTCAACGGGCATCATAACTGTCTTTCCATACAACAACTCAAATGGAGTGAAGCCTGTAGTTGTTTTCCAGGTTGTCCTATAGGCCCAAACAACTTCTAGTAATCTGTTTGCCCAATCCTTTCTATGAATAGCTACCGTTTTGGTCAGAATGGCTTCAATTTCTCTGTTGGTCACCTCAACTTGGCCATTAGCCTGGGGGTGATAAGGAGTAGACTTCATGTGCCTTATGTTGTACTCATTAACTAGTGCTGCAACAAGGTTTGATGTGAATTGAGCCCCTTGATAGTCACTATTTCTCTTGGGACTCCATATCTTGTGAAAATATCCTCATAAAGAAATTTTGCAACCTTGTTATCTCTTGCATGCTTCAGGGCCTTAACTTCTACCCACTTTGTCACATAATCAGTGTATACCAATATATAAGACTTACCATTTTATGGAGAGTAAATGGGTTCCACAAAATCTAATCCCCACTTGTCAAAGGGAGTGATTACTATTTGAGGGAAAAGTGGCATCTCATTAGATTTGGTTGGTTTGCCCATCTTTGACATCTATCACATTTTATGGTATGTCTTCCTGCATCCTTGTGGAGTGTTGGCCAGTAATATCCTGTGTTCAAAACCTTCATTGTTGTCCTCTTGGATACAAAGTGTCTTCCACATGGTTAGTTGTGACATGCATGCAAAATATCATGTCTTATCTTCTCTTACACATCTCCTCATGACATGGTCTGGTACAATATAAAACAAACATCCAACAATCCAAGAGAAAGGAAAATATTTTTCAATGAGTGTCCTTTTCTCTTTTGGAGAGAAGTGAGAAGGAACTCTACTTGTGACCAAATAATTGGCTATGTCAGCATACTAGGGTGTTTATACACTGAGGGAGAATAAATGCTCATCCAGAAAAGAGTCATCTATGGGCTAATTGTCTTATGATGTAGTCAGCTTTGAAAGAAAATCTGCAACAACGTTGACCTTCCCTAACTTATCCACAATGGTTATATCAAACTCCTACATCAACAATAACCATCTTTCCAATCTACCTATGATCAAAGGTTTATTCATGAGATATCTAATGGCTGCATGAGTAGTGTGCACAAAGATTTGGTATCTTGTTATGTAATATTTGAATTTGTTCAGTGCATAGATTACTGCCAGCATTTCTTTTTCTGTCACTATATAATTGAATTAAGCTCGTAAATTTTTGCTGACAAAGTAAATGGCATTTTCAATAGCTCCTTCTTTTTGTCCTAAGAATGCTCTTATGGCATAATCTAATGCATCAATATGGATGTGGAAAGGAAGTTCCCAATTAGGCCCTTTGAGTACAAGAGCATGAGTCAAAGCTGCCTTCAATTTAGAAAATGTCTTGTCACAGGCTCCAGTCCACTAAAATTTAGCATTTTTAGTGAGAAGAGTGTACAATGGTGTTGCTACCTTGCTAAAATCCTTGATGAAATTCCTATAATATCCTGCATGACCCAAGAAACTCCTAACATCCTTATGTTTTGCAGGTGTGGGCAGATTTGTGATTACCTAAATCTTTGCAGGATCTACTTGAATTCCCTTGTGGGAGATGTAGTGGCCAAGAACTACACCTTCCTGCATCATCATGAAACACTTTTCACTATTTAAGGACAAGTTTTGGTCTTCACATATCTGTAGGACTCTCCTGAGGTTTTCCAACACTTGATTAAAATCAACACCATAAGTGGTAAAGTCATCTATATAAATTTCCATGCAATCATGAGAAATGTCTGAGAATATGCTAATGACTACCCTTTGAAAAGTTGCAGGTGCATTGCATAAGCCAAATGGAAGCACCAAATAGGCATAGGTCCCCCATGGACAGGTAAATGTGGTCTTCTCCTGGTCCTCTAGTGCAATTTGGATCTGGTTGTAGTCACTGAATCCATCTAGAAAAGAAAAGTATTGCTCTCCTGCAATTGTGTCCAAAAATTGATCAATGAAGGGTAAGGGAAAGTGGTCCTTCTTGGTGGTAGCATTAAGTTCCCTATAATCAACACAAACTCACCATTTCCCTCATTTCTTGGGCACAATCACTAATGGAGATACCCACTAACTATCTGAAATGGGGTAGATAAATCCTGCATCTAGTAATTTCCATAGTTCTCCTTTCACAATTTCTCTTAGTGCAGGATTAATTCTTCTTTGTGGTTGCCTTACTGGGGTGCAATCATCTCTGATGTAAATTATGTGTGTTCAAATTTTAGGATCTAATCCCTTCATATCATGATAATCCCACACAAATGCATGCTGATGGGTCCTTAATAGGTTTTCTAATAACAATTGTTCTTCATTTAATTTACTATTAAAATTCAAATATTTTCCTTCTGACACCTGGACTTATGTAGTTAACTCTATCATGGCTGATTCATTAACACATGGTACCTTTAGTTCATATGGAAACAATGTATGGGACATACCTGTTACTATAGGAAGTCTATCTGTAGGAAAAATGGTTGCAAGAAGAATGTCTGTAGGAACAATGGCTGCAGGAAGAGCAGGTAGAAGTGTCTCAACTGGAGTGGAATAATGAGAAGATGATGCTTCCTCCACTTCACAATGGTTCTTAATGATGTTAGCCAATACTTCATCCTCATCTTGGAGCTGCATAAAAGAGATTTTTCCTAGCATCATAAGTTGCACCACAAAATTAACTTCCTCGGCCTCTTCACCAACATGTGGCTATATGGGATTATCTTCATCATGAGATGTCTGAACAGGAGGATAAAGAACAAAAATTTTCATGCTCCTCCCTTCTGAAATGGTCACGTCACCTGACCGACATCCAATGTATGCATCTATAGTTTCTAACCAAGGATTTCGAAGAATAATGGGATACTCGCCTAGTGTAGCTTTAGGAGAAAGAATCATAAAGTCTGCTAGGTACTCCCAGGAGTCTAAAACTACCACAAGATCCTCCACTACACCAACAGACTTAACAATAGAGCTATCAACAAGCTACAAGATAGTAGGAGTAGATCTCTGATTGCAATGTTTAGTTGCTGCAGGATGTCTTTGGTCATTACATTTATTTTTTCCCCTAAATCAATTAGAGCATTCTTTACTTAGACCTCATTTATAGCAACTGCTACCACAAGACTACCTGGATCATTATACTTGGGGATAGTTACTTTTCCTAGCATGATGTCAGCTAGTTGTCTCACCACATGAACTATAGTTGGGTCCTTCTTTTTCCTACTTGGCTTCTTGAGGCATGCTTCCTTGATTGCTTTGTAGTAGATTGGAACATCCTTTATGGCCTGAAATAGAGGTATCTAGACACATATATGCTTCAATTGATCCAAGATATCAAAATTTGTATCCTCCCTTTCTTCTTTCTTCTTGGCAACTTCCAATATCTGAAGAAATGGTGGTTATTTTTCAGTCTGCTTGACTTGGACTGGTTTAGGACTTTTAGGTACACTTGGATGAATGGGATCATTAAGAGGTTCCTCTTCCTCTTCCACATGAAATTCAATGATAATGGGATTGGAAGGGGCTAGTAGAGTAGTTCCTAAACACAAGTGGATGTCACTTACACTCACAGTATATGCAGGGAATTGATTTGAATCAACAGAGTATGCAGGTTGTTGCTGTGGTTTGTTATTTGGATTAGGTGTGGGCCGAGTTGGTAGCTGAGTAGGTTTAGGTGCATTTGAGATTGGATTAGCAAGTGGAGGCATTATAGCAGGCTGCTGGGGCTGAGAAGGTGGCTGCGTGTAACTGGTTTTCTAAGGAGGCTATTGTTGTCTTCCTCTCCATTGATTTTTTTGCTGCCAATTTCCTGGAGGTGGCTACCAATGCCCTTGAAATTGATGCCAATTCCCATGAGGTTGCTGCCACTGGGGTGGAGAACTCTGATGATTGGGCCAAGCGTTTGGAGGGTTGCTCCAAGGCTCCGATGGATATCCTCTATAACTAGGTGGAAGTAGGGTCTGCCATTGGTTACCAGATGAATAGGAATTAAAATATGGCCCAACATAGGATAGTGGATTTGGTGGCATACCTTGTCTTGGATCCCAAGGATTCCTTTGTGCAACATAGTAGACTTAGTCTTCTTCAATTTGGATTGGCTTGAATTCAAGTGGAATCTACTTGATTTCAAGATTAGCTACCATCTTGCATATGCAGTCCTTCTTTTTTCTGTAGTGGGGGTAATACTCTATCAATATTACCTCTGCCTCCTCTTGCTTCTTCTTGTCCTGAAGTGTATCTAGTTGAGTAGCTAGATTATTTATAATTTCTTGCTTGAAGTCTACTAGCAAATGAGTAATCTTCATTCTTGAAACTCCACTGGTAGTTGACTTACCCATGGAAGATTGGTAAGCTCTCCCTTTCTTTGAAGCTGCTCTAGAGTAATTCTGACATATTTTCTTGATATCCTCCCAAGGAACTTGGAAGATATCTCCTCCTCCCATGAGGTCCAAGGCATCAGTGCAACTATCATTGATTCCTCTCAGGAAAAACAACTTTTGTGAGTCTTCATTAAGTGTATGGTGTGGAGATTTTTGTAGGAAAAACAAAAACCTTGCGATGTAATCTTCTAGGCTCTCATCTTCCTTTTGTAGCATCCTAAATATGTCACCTTGTCTCATGTCATTGCCCCTGCAATATTCCTTGTATTTCTCAACGAATTTTGTCTTCATGTCTTCCCAAGTTTCCATAGTATCTTTGCCTAGGCTCATGAACCATCTTAATGCAACCTCTTTCAGAGTTGTAGGAAATATCTTAAGCCTCTAGACATTTGTAGTATAATCATAACTCCTGTAGAGTATGCCAAACTCAAATAAAAAGGTATCAGGATCTTCTGTGACAAGTCCATAAAATTTGGGGAGTGCTGAGGCAAGAATGTTCTTGATGTTATCAACTTTATTCTGATGGGCAATGGGGAAAGGAAAAGCTGTTTGGTTAGGTATGTTCCTATTTGCATCACCCATTCCTGCTTGATGTAGTTCCAAAGTAAAGGGGTTCTCAAGCTGATTTTGATCTTCAGAGGAGACTTCAAAGCTAGTCAGATCAGGATATACATCAATAAAGGGGTGTGGATCTTCTTCTTCTTCTCTTGGTAGGTTCTGATATTCAACTAGTTGGAATGGATTAGGATTGTTAGGAAGGAATCTCCCATAAGCATCTCTTCTCCATCCTCTATGCATGCGGTATCACTCACTATCAGTCAACTCACACAAAGAATTGGTAAAGAATAAGGGGGGTCATTACTTCGTAAATGAGAATATACTAAGAACAACTTCTAGAAACATTACATCAAGAAAAACTACCAATGACTCCAAAAGACTCTCTAGTTGGCCTCCTACAATGATTTAACAACTAAGCCCTTACAATCATGATTTAGAGATTGGACATCTATTCTGAATAGGTATTTCAATCATCATGAAGGCACATTTAACTTGTCAACCTAGGGATGTGAACATGAAATGGGTTAGCACAATATGTGCACTAGAAACTCAAAGTAGCCATTTCATTCTACAACTAAGGAACACACAATGCTAAAAGTAAATTTCTTAGAAGGGAATACCATAAATACCAATCATCAACCAACAACTACATCAAACTAAAATGCATAACAGGAATGAAAATCTAAGCAACAAATAGGGTACTAGTCTATCTGCTTTGGCTGCAGGAACAGTCACAGAATGGAATTCTAGTGGCTGTAGGAACAACCGGTGCCAAATTTCTAACTAATTACTAAACAGTAAGTAAAACTAAACTAACACTAAACTAAGAAGACTGATTACTCACCAAGTGGGCCCCCTTGGATAAGTATCCTTTAAAACTAATGAGAACTCAAATGCTCTAACTCATAACTTTATTTTATTCACTGTAAATCATGAGTACAAAAGAGTAATGTATCTGTATTACTGAAAACTTGAGAGTGCAAGTACAATATCAAATCGTGCAACCTTATGAGGAAGGAGCATCATATCTTTATTTATACTATCAGCTAAACAAGGCAGTCAACTCCACAACTGGGAGGACGCCATTGAGGGAAAATAGAGAAAATGGAGCGATGGTGGTTACACGTGCATGGAATCTGATCAGATATGCAGGTCCACATGTAAATTTAGCACAACAATAATGCCCGCGCATGCTCAATCATTAAAGTCCACTACAAGGCAGTTACATTCAGTTCCATGAGGAATTTTCTACTGTTGACCTCCTTTGACCTTGAGCGATTCCTTTGCTGGACGTTATGGTGCATGCCCAACTGGCGGTGTCTTCCTTAACTTAGCATCTTTAAATTAAATCTGCATGGCAACGTCAGTACGTACAATAACTACACATCTATAACCTCCTTAAAGAACATTCATTAACCACATGCAAAATCAATATAGATAATCCACATAATATGCCAATGTCATTAAAATTTGCAAAGATAGGATTAAAACCCAATGTCTATGGTTCGAGGGAAATATTATGAAAATATCAACTTTTAACATCAAATTCCATGGTAAATGCCAGCAAATAAACTATAGATTCTACCCAAAATTGGACCAAAAACTAGGCTCATCACTGATCTTATAGGTGCTATCATTCAACCTAACTTTGAACTCATTAATGGAGAGCAAACCGATCTCATTAGTAGTTTGAGAAGCTTCACTTTTGAAACAAAAGAAACACCTACCTAGTGGAGAAACAAAAAAACAATCTTAGACGAAGAAGAGGAACAAGCTAATATTGAGGCTAGAAGGCCCACATTACCACCACCCGCTTGGCAATAAATATCTTCCTTTCTTCCATAAACTTTAACTTTTTCTAAATGATCTCACACAAAGTTAGGATCCCTAAAGTAAGGTCTACAGGTTGTCATTTCAAACTTAGGCATCTTAGTCCAAAATATCTCAAGAAACACCTTTGGGCACTTCACGAAACTAGAACTAGGTTGGTATACAACTTCTTTAAGTGTGCTTCAAGGTACAATCCAAACTTATATTCCTTCTATTACTGTTAGATTTCTGGTCTTTTGCAATGTTTCCAATTTCTCACATAATCATGATATTGAACTCCCCTAAATGATCTATCACATAATTCAAATCCGTAGGGGAAGATATACATCTCACCATTACATACGTAGGTATCATAATTCCAAGTTTGGTAGGAAGTGGGCCTTAATACTTTATCGCAATCACAACCTGTTGTTAAGAAACTATTATACTCGATCTAGGAGGAACAAAATAGATTTACATATCCACATCCATAGTCTTTAGGAGTTGAAAAATTTAGAGGTCTAGCATCATTCTCACTACTTTGGTCTTGGAAAACACAGGTTTATTCTAAATCAACATTGTGTCAAATACTTCATTCACCCCTCCATCAAATTTCATCCTTCACTTCACCTATGTTTGCAAATTTTTTGAATACCCCAACATCTTTTTACTTAAAACATTAATCAACCCAAAAATCCTAACTTGGCTATTTTGTATGTGAAATGAATCATTTTCCATGCATTTGGGTAAGTTAGTTATCAATCTTGAACTAGTCTATCTTGAAGGTCACAAGTCCACCCTAAATATTTACAAGTTCATCAACATCCCTTATCTAAACATCAAAACATCAAGTGTAAGTCAAAAGTGTTGTCCAAAACGTTTGCAAAGATCACTCGCCACATCACCCATCTTTTCATCCCCCACTATCATCATTGCCCCAAAAAGACTTAGCGCATCCCTTTTACCTAGATTTGAGTCAACTAGAGAGTTCAAACATTAGAAATCACAACACAACTCTCCTAAAGGTGACATAAAATTTATGGTAAAGACAAGATCACAACACAAGAGAATCATGGAGAAAACCGAAGTCACATTTACCTCAAGTGATGCAAATCCTTTAGAATTTGATCCGAGAATTCAAGTTACCCCATCACAACAACCATCATCTCTGTAATGAAGGACTGCTTGTTCTTATTTATGACCATTTTAAAGCCATGCCGGCTCTTCCTCAGCAGACACCGTCACCTAAGGTTAGGGTTGATGACAAGGACAAAGGAAAATCTAGGGATTCTTCTCAGAAAAAGGGAGAAAAGTGTCGGAGGACCCCTCCTATGATGTAAATAAAGAGAATTCACAGTCAGAGTTGGTGTTTGAGTATTCCAACCATCCTGCGACTGATAGAGAAGAGAGACCTCATTTCCCTATGGACCTCAAGGCAGGGGATCATTATTTTAAGGAGGAACGGGAATTTCCCACTGATGTTCTTGCAATAGCCCGTAATGGGGTGGCGGATAACTTCAGGATTATGAGATGGGTGTTCTTTGAAATTAAGGAAATTAAGTTAAATCAAAGAGCTATGAATAACAAACTAGAGAAAGCTAATGACGAAAATAACATAGGCAGTGGTAGTGGTCAGGCTACTGATTTATGGACAAAAGAGGAGAAGAAGTATATGGTGGAATGCCTCAAGAAAACAGTGGAGGAATTACAGGATTTCAAATGCAATCATGATGGCAAGTAGGCGGATATGGAGGAGTAGCTGAGGAACATTAAAAATTATCTCCACAAAGTGTTGATTATGAACCATAAGATTCTTAAATCCACTGCACAGACCATGAATACCATGGTGGAAAACTTGGAAAAATCCCATCAGGTAAAGAATGCTATGTTTCTTGATTTGGACAATGAGGAAGGGCATCCAAAGAGTGGGGGGCTGAGTAACAGTACCAGAACAAATTTGAAAATGAAGGCAGACCAAGCTTTAGTTAACATTTAGGAGATCAAGAAGTCTGCACTCAACATGAACAGTCTGGAGCAGGAAGCGACAAAGATCCTTCATAACCTGGCCTAGGGGCTAGTTGTTTTGTGGTTTTTTGTCAGTTTTTTGGCTTTTCTGCCGTGGTATTCTAGTTTGTTCTTCTTTTTTGGTAGATTCCTATTTTTGTTTGTGCTCTGTTAATGTTTTATCTTTCACTTTCTTACTGTTAAGGGTTTCAAGACCCCTCTAAAACCTGTTTGTTCCATAATCAAAAACCATCATTTCTGTCAAGACCATATGAGATAGAAGACACATGAACAATCCCTTTGTACTTACTAAGGAGGAAATCATGGAATGTCAAGCCTTTGAAAATGTAGCTCCTATTTCCCCATTATTTTTTGCACAAAATTTGACACATAGCTTCACAACTTCATCACTAGGGCTAACTCAAACATCCACTCCTAGTCTTGCAACTAGCCTTTCCAAGGACTTTGGTCTAACTCTTCCATTTGAGAATAGTACACTTGTGGGTACCCTCGATGCCAATCCTCCATCCCAAACAACCATGTGGAAACCTACCTTTAGTGCTCCTCCCATTACCAAAGATCCTAAACAACCATATAAACCTCCTAAACTTCATTATTCGACCATGAATTCCACATATCGAGGAAACCCCTCTTCATCCATACCCATGAGTAGCACAATTGTGCCCACCATCATGCAAAGCAATATAGACCAAATGTCTCAAAACAACACACAAGGGCATATCAATACCATACCGCAGAGTCAACCCTTAATGCAAATAGGGACATCTTTACCCAATCGTCCAATTGGTTCATCCATGCCATTGGTTTCACAAAGCACATCCATTATCAATCCACCTCAAAAAAATCCTTTGGTCACGAATCCCATCAATCAAGGTAATACCTTATCCACATCTCTGTCAAAAGGAAATCCTCAAGACATGGGACAAGGAAAAAATTTTAATCAATGGACTCAAGGTCAGAATGTACCCTTAACATCACAGAATCTAATGGCATCATCTTCATCTTTCCTTACAATCCCCTTTATCATGCAAAATCAAATGGGACCACAAACATACATTCCTCCATCTCAATCCACCATCTTACAAGAGATATTAAAATAAGGGAATCCTCCACCTCTCATCAACAATCCACTACCCATTCAAAACATCAACACTCACAATCCATCTCAGATATCCCAACAACCACCTGATACTACATTGCAAGTGCATGCCCTAGCTTTACAACAAGCACAAAAAGCTTATCAACACACCATCCAACAACAACAACAATAGCAACAAACACAACAAACTTATCAACAAGCCATCCAACAACAACAACAACAAGAAGCAACCCTAGCAACACAACAACAACAACAACAAAAGTAAGCAGCCCTAGTAGCAGAACAACAAGAAGCAACCATAGCAGCACTGTAAGGAAAGCTTAGTGCAAAAATGCCTTCCAAATACAAAATTCTCAAGAAAGAAGTGCAAAAAATTTCACTCAATTCAAGTTACAGTCATTAAGATGCACATTAATCAGAACAAGAGAATAGACAATTTAACACACACAAAATTGAACACTAGATTTACGTGGGAAAACCCTTACAGGAGAAAAACCCATACACCAAGTAAAGTCACTTTATATTATAGTAATTCAATTACATATAGAGTTCTAGACTCCTCTCTTAGGTGTTAATTCACAACAAAAAATAGTTCTTTTCTTACACATTGTTACAATGCTTGTAAGCATACAATGTAGAACAACAAATAACTAAAATTCATCAGTTGAACCTCAACTCATTTCAGAGTATTACAATATTATTTGGCATCCAACCATGGCCACTTCAGTTCCAAAAAACCAATTGTTTCAATTGTGTACAAACCGCCACAAACTACATCGACTTCAATGTCCATTCAGTTGCAAAATCAACCGTCAACCAACTGCCAACCGTCAACAACCAACCATCGCTTTCCATCTCGTCAACAGTTGGGTCCCACCTAGGTACTCTTCACAAGTTATCGAGTCAACCATCATACCACTTAACAACTTGGTACTGGTTGGGTCCACCACGACATGTGTCTGAAGCCCGCACACCCTGCGGGAATCACTCGAGACCCAGCATAAGAGGCATGGGGCCAGCGAGCACCATTAGATTTGATTTAATCATTGATCAAGCCAATAAATGTCAACTACTCACACAATTTTGCTCACTTCACAAGAGTCTGTCGGTCCTCACCCAAAGGAGCATGGAGTAAATGAGCACCGTTGGATTAGACTCATTCCAAACATTGATCAACATCATATATAACATCACACCGCCATGGTCCCAACTACAACCATGACATCAAAGTCACCACTGTTGACTAATCCTTGCTCTTCCATAGGATTGACTTGGAAAACCATCACAAGAGGTGCAGGGCTAGGGGGCACCATTAGATTTGATTCAATCGTTGATCAAGCCAACAAATTTCAACCGCTCAGACAATTCTTCTCACTTCACAAGAGTCTATTGGTCCTCACCACAAAGGAGCACAGAGTAAGCGAGCACCATTGGATTAGATTCATTCCAAACATTGATCAACATCATATTATATCACATTGTCGTGGTTCCCACTGCCTCTGTCATTCACCATGAGTTATCGAGTCAACATATGTACACCGTTTATTCAATCCTGTACGAAGTTGCTATGTCGCTAGAAAGCTTAATTTCATAACCTCTATTAGAGGTTAGGAATTTCTCAAAACCCGTGACATGTTGATAACAAAGAATACCTTAATATTGCTAAGTTGAAAGGTTGTGAAAATTTAGAACTCTGCGACATGAGTTCCAAGGTTATGACTTTCAACGATCCCACGACATACAAAACAAAAAAAGGAAATAAACCGCTAAGTTCAAAAGTTCGAAGCCAACAAATTGAGGCACATTTTCCAACATGCTCCCACTTGACAAAGACTTACTAGCTTCTTCCAAACTCGAAATTACTTAAATTCATAGGCCCAAGACCCATCAAACTGACACACCACCTATACTTATTTGTGCTCACGGGTTTTGTCAATGCATTAGCGAAGTTCTCCAGAGTATCCACTTTTTCAAGATTAACCTTTTCATCCTCCACCATATCACAAACAAAATGATACTAAACATTAATGTGCTTTGTCTTGGCATGGAAAGTGGGATTTTTCACCAAACAAATAGCACCCTAATTGTCACATCAAATAGTAACCTGCCATGCATTAAACCCAACATCAAAACACAAATGTCTAAGCCAAATGGATTCCTTATAGGCGTGTGTTGCTACCATATACTCCTCCTTAGTAGTAGATAAAGTGACTACAACCTGCTGTTTGCTCATCCAACTAACTGCACCTGTTGGAACTGTAAAAATCTGATATTTTCACAGGTTTTCAATTTATATTTTTCCAAATAAGTTCCATCTTGAACACTTTCTGCTCATTTTTGCCCATGTTGCCCCATTGAGTCTATCGGGTCATGCATTTTCCATGTTGCTGTTCCTATCGGCATATGCTCATAGTTGTCTCCCCGACCCATGTTGCATTTTCTGTGTGCATTAGTCTAAGTTGCCTATCAACAAGACTCATCCGATGTCACGGCGATCACAGGTTTTCTGCATTCATCTTTTGGCATGACTTCCGCACTGTTTCTGCGACAAGAGGATACACATATCGGAAAAGGTTTTTGTTCCTGGTGAAATGTCATAATGATATCTTCTTGTCTTGCCGACCCGTGTTTGGAGGATTCTTATTAGCAGGAGTTAAAGCTTCGGTAAAAGTCTTAGCGAACTCAATAAGTCTCACCGACAGTGTGCAAAAGGATTATATCGGCAAGAGTTGGTGATATTCGGGGTGAGGTCTTGGCGAGTGACCTTCGGTCTCCCTGACTTCACACATGGAGGCTTCTATCGATGGGCTCATCGACAAGAGATTCTTCTTCGATATATATCAAAGCGAACCTGTTGGGTCTTTCCGACAGTGTCAAAATGGATTTATTTCGGCGAAGGGTTGGTTTTCTCTCGGCGATCATGTATGCTCGGGGCTTTTGACATAACAACATACTCTACATAAGGTCTCCCCGACAGTTGCATGTTACAGCGACATACAGGGGGATAAGGTTTCTGTCGGTGTGAGATTTGGTTTCTCTTGGCGATCTATGTATATGCTTGGGATGCGATATCGACATAGGTCAGGATTATCGATATGAGGTCTCGGCGAGTGACCTCCGGTCTCACTGATGGAGCACAAAGGGGACCTTGTCGACATAAGAAACATTTTTTCATAGCGACTTGGGGATGGTTGAAGACTTTCGGTATGACTTGAAGTATTCTATGAGAGGTCTCCCTGATAGATGGAGGTTACAACGATAGTGAATCAAACAGAGGTCCATTTCGATGTGACATTTTCTTGTGTCTCGGCGACTGAAACAAACATAATAGAAAAGTGCTCTCGGTGTGACAAAAGGTTTTCGATATGATATCTCGATAGGTCACAGCGACAAGTTCAACCACAGGGTTTTCGGTAAGACATAATACGTGCTGTATGACATCTCTCTGATATTACAGAGCTATGGCGAAACACAAAGGGGACAAACGGGTGCTTCCTGAATTCGACGTAGTGAACAGTTGGTCACGGTGAAAGCGAATAACACAGAGAACAGAGGAACACAGAATGATAGCGATAAACGATTGAATTTCCTTTGGCATACTTACAGGCTATCCTGGTGACTGTTCCATTGATGATTAATATTCAAACACTGTGGGCCGACATATGGAATTTTAACCGTTGCAGGCCGACTTGGTTTTGCCCTTATTCTACGGTGGCTAACATGGATTTCCAATTGGATTTATTTTCTTGAATGCTGGTGTATAAATAGGCACCCTGATTGTAATTGAAACATCATCAGATTTTTAGATCAGATACAGTAGATTAGGAATGGATACATTAGAATAGCTTTCTCTTATCAGAGACTATGTGCATGTTTTCAAATGGTGAATTCAATGAAAATCAGCTGGTGTGGCAGGCTATGTCTGGTGTCAATTGCATGTTGAACTTATTGAATAGTATTGCTGAAGCTGTCTCCAATTTGATTCTTTCTGGTTGTTTAAATTGACATAACAAGTTTATGTTCAGTTTGTCAATGCACATTTGATGTATTTGTGTGATTAATCAATTGGTTCTTTCAAGCAAAGATTAAATCCTTTTTGTTGATCACAGTAATCAGGGAGATTCATCTGGATTATTAAAGTAGAGCTTAGTAGTCATAATCCTGCATTGTTTATACAAGTTATGAACAGATCATTAGCCTGCAATTTGATCTTCTGCCAAAATAAGTTGCCCACTTCTGTTTCATTTGACTCTGCATACCCAATAAGGCACTGGTATCTGCAATTTCATCATTTGAATTCACTCAGTTTCTTTATATCCGTTAATTAAGCATTTTAGATTTTAGATTAGAAGATTGCTATCAAGTTGGATTTCATTTGTTCACTGTCATCTGCCATTGTGAACAAATTGTTTTAAGAAGATAATCACAAGTTAAGTTTGCACCATTTAGAAAGGTACACCTGCCCAGGTTTGCAACACCTAAAGAGTAGAAGGTTGAGTTCTCTTGACCTTGTCTGTTACCCTAAAGTGTATCAAGAGATTGGTAGCCTCTTGAGGCATTCAACCTGCGTTTTTGAGAGCTAACAAATTGGCGACTCTATTGGGGATTACATCAAAAAATTTGGTTGAAGACCACATTATAGAGTCATTGGAGGAAAAGTTGTAATTTGAAGAATCTCAGAAAGAGTGATTCTGCTGGGAAAAGATAAAAAATAATCATTTTCCTACTTTTGGAAAAGTAGGTGGCGACTCTGAAAAAAGTTTGATGCAGAATGGAATTTGTATATGGAACGAACGATTACATAAATGCAGGAAGTTATTGGGCCCCTCAAGCGCCTAATAATACAATTAGAAGTTTCTACAATGGTGGAAGTACATATCGTGCACATCAGAGCACTTATTCTCCACAGCCAACAGAGCAAGTGTTTATCTAGTCCCTCCCGGACAAAGATTGGAAAGTTATCAAGATTGTCAATGTGATCAATGTCAAGTGCAACACAACTCTAGCCCACTTGGAGATTTCAGTCAGAATTTGCATCACGGTATGAATCAAAACCAACAATCTGATGAATATTTCAAAAATATTTTGGATAACTTTCTTGGTATAAGGAGATATAGAGGAGAATTTGGGTGATCTTTGCTCAACAGAATGACTGATATCTGTAAGAAAATACCTATTAAATTCCCACCTAGTAGGTCTGACATCATTTTGCAGTTCATGAAAGTGTATGAGCCAAACCCAGTATATTGGTCTGAATCATACATACCAATTTATTTAGATCAACTAGTTGAATGGGCTGATATTGTAGACAGGAAAAGATATGAAGATAACTGTGACATCATTGATGAAGACAGAGATATTGATCAAACGATGCAGGAAATAGAAGATGAGACATGTGCAAGTCAGAAAGACTCATGTGATAGCTTGCATAATGAAGATGAAGATACAAGAGATCTCTCTTGTATAACGGATTGTGACAAGGAAGGCAGTGTGTGTTATGAGGGATCCAGTGAGTATTTAGATTTTGAGGATGCACCTGTGGATTTTGATCTATAGCTAGGGGATCCTTCTACCTCTTATGGTGATCAGGATGAAGAGGCAATGGGAAATGTTGATTCATTTGGTAGTGAGTATACAATACCTCTAGCTGCAGTTGAAAGCTACAAAGATACATTCGATGAGGAGGGTTGTGAATTTGAGAATGGTTTCCAAAATTTTTCAGGCCCATTGCATGATGAAGATTTACAAGAGGATCAGATAATGTTTTGCAAAGGTTTGCCCCAGAATGAATTTCAGGTATTTTTAGATCCACTTGATGTTGAACAAGAGGTATTTTTAGATAAACAAAGGGATGTGTCAAGTTATGGAACAAATGACTGTGCTGGTAATTTTTCATTCTCTGATGATCCTGGGCCTCTTTTTGATGATGACAAAAGTGATGAGTATGACTGTAATAATGAAAATATGGAAACCTGTTTGCTTAGCAGTGAGCAAGTTTCAGATTTGTTAACTCTTGATTATCAGAGATATATACATAAGGGTGATCTTGAAGCTCTGTGTCCAGTTGATAGTGAAACTTCTGGAGTTGACCAAATACATGTGTCTGTTCAAGAAAAGGTATGTGATTCTAAAATTTCTAACTCATGTGGAGAAGACATTTGTCTGCATACCAAGGATGATAGTGTTCCGGATTTGATTGGTTCATATATGCTTAATATTGAAGATTTTATTCATAGGGGTATCAAAGAGGTGCAAAAGGTTTCAAATTTGTATGTTTCAGATAGTGTTGATATGACATAATTTTTTGATTCTCAAAAGAAGCACTTTGATGGTAAATTTTCAATACAGCTGGGAGAATGTTTCACAATTCATAATAGTGAGAGAGATAATATAAAATGTTGTATTTCATATGCATGCATTTTGAATGTTGAAAATAACAGGGGTTTGTCCCATGATGATGAAGAATTTGAGTTGCTGAGTGGTGTAGGGATTTTGGGCCAAACTGAGCATGATGATACTCTAAGAACTTGCAATAATGGTGACAAGAAAGATTGCATGAGTATCTTGAAGAAGAATTTGATGAACTCGACACAAAACTAGGTGTTTGACAGGGGAAGGCTTGGTTTGAGTTTCAGATTGTAACAGCTCAAGACAGGAGAAATTAAAACACAGAGGATTAAGGGTTGCCAGTGCATGGACAACTCTTGCTTATCCTCTCTAAATTTATTTTCATGCACAGTAGTTTAGGGTTGTGGTTCACCTTCATTTTTCATCCATTTCACTTACATCTTGCTTTTATTTTGCATTCATTCCTTCATGCTTCATTTCCATTTCCATTTCCATTTCCATTTCCATTTCCATTTCCATTTCCATTTCCATTTCCATTTCCATTTCCATTTCCATTTCCATTTCCATTTCCATTTCCATTTCCATTTCCATTTCCATTTCCATTCTGCTCATTGGCTCATCATTTTGTGTCTGGTCTGCTCACCCAAAGATTCTGGATCCTTGCAATGATCTCACTATCATTCATCCCCAGACGGAGCCACTGTTGGAACTGTAAAAATCTGATATTTTCACAGGTTTTCCATTTATATTTTTCCAAATAAGTTCCATCTTGAACACTTTCTGCTCATTTTTCCCATGTTGCCCCATTGAGTCTATCGGGTCATGCATTTTCCATGTCGCTATTCCTATCGGCATATGCTCATAGTTGTCTCCTCGACCCATGTTGCGTTTTCTACGTGCATGAGTCTGAGTTTCCTATCGGCAAGACTCATCCGATGTCACGGCGATCACAGGTTTTCTGCATTCATCTTTTGGCATGACTTCCGCACTGTTTCTGCAACAGGAGGATACACATATAGGCAAAGGTTTTTGTTCCTGGTGAAATGTCATAATGATATCTTCTTGTCTTGCCGACCTGCGTTTGGAGGATTCTTATCGGTAGGAGTTAAAGCTTCGGTAAAAGTCTTAGTGAACTTAATAAGTCTCACCGACAGTGTGCAAAAGGATTATATCGGCAAGAGTTGGTGATATTCGGGGTGAGGTCTCGCTGAGTGACCTTCGGTCTCACCGACTTCACACATGGAGGCTTCTATTGATGGGCTCGTTGGCAAGAGATTCTTCTTTGATATATATCATAGCGAACCTGTTGGGTCTTGCCGACAGTGTCAAAATGGATTTCTTTCGGTGGAGGGTTGGTTTTCTCTTGGTGATCATGTGTGCTCAGGGCTTTCGGCATAACAACATACTCTACATAAGGTCTCCCCGACAGTTGCATGTTATAGCGACATACAGGGGCATAAGGTTTCTATCAGTGTGAGATTTGGTTTCTCTTGGCGATCTATGTATATGCTCGGGATGTGATATCGACATAGGTCAGGATTATCGATACGAGGTCTCGGCGAGTGACCTCTGGTCTCGCCGATGGAGCACAAAGGGGACCTTGTCGGCATAAGAAACGTTTTGTCATAGCGACTCGGGGATGGTTGAAGACTTTCGGTATGACTTGAAGTATTCTATGAGAGGTCTGCCCGATAGATGGAGGCTACAATGATAATGAATCAAACAGAGGTCCATTTCGATGTGAAATTTTCTTGTGTCTCGACGACTGAAATGAACATAATAGAAAAGTGCTCTCGGTGTGACAAAAGGTTTTCGATATGATATCTCCCCGAGAGCGATAGGTCACAGCGACAAGTTCAACCACTAGGTTTTTGGTAAGACATAATACATGCTGTATGACATCTCTCCAATATTACAGAGCTATGGAAAAACACAAAGGGGACAAACGGGTGCTTCCTGACTTTGACGTAGTGAACAGTTGGTCACGGCGAAAGTGAATAACATAGAGAACAGAGGAACACGAAATGACAGCGATAAATGATTGAATTTCCTTCGGCATACTTACAGGCTGTCCTAGCGACTGTTCCATTGACGATTAATATTCAAACACTGTGGGCCGACATATGGAATTTTAACCATTGCAGGCTGACTTGGTTTTTCCCGAATTCTATGGTGGCTGACATGGATTTCCAATTGGATTTATTTTCCTGAATGCTGGTGTATAAATAGGCACCCCGATTGTAATTGAAACATCATTAGATTTTTAGATCACATACAGTAGATTAGGAATGGCTACATTAGAATAGCTTTCTCTTATCAGAGACTATGTGCATGTTTTCAAATGGCGAATTCAATGAAAATCAGCTGGTGTGGCAGGTTATGTCAGGTGTCAATTGCATGTTGAATTTATTGAATAGTATTGCTGAAGCTGTCTCCAATTTGATTCTTTCTGGTTGTTTAAATTGACATAACAAGTTTATATTTAGTTTGTCAATGCACATTTGATGTATTTGTGTGATTAATCAATTGGTTCTTTCAAGCAAAGATTAAATCCTTTTTGTTGATCATAGTAATAGGGGAGATTCATCTAGATTATTAAAGTAGAGCTTAGTAGTCATAATCCTGCATTGTTTATACAAGTTATGAACAGATCATTAGCCTGCAATTTGATCTTCTGCCAAAATAAGTTGCCCACTTCTGTTTCATTTGACTCCACATACCTAATAAGGCACTGGTCTCTGCAATTTCATCATTTGAATTCACTCAGTTTCTTTATATCCGTTAATTAAGCATTTTAGATTTTAGATTAGAAGATTGCTATCAAGTTGGATTTCATTTGTTCACTGTCATCTGCCATTGTGAACAAATTGTTTTAAGAAGATAATCACAATTTAAGTCTGCACCATTTAGAAAGGTACACCCGCCCAGGTTTGCAACACCTAAAGAGTAGAAGGTTGAGTTCTCTTGACCTTGTATGTTACCCTAAAGCATATCAAGAGATTGGCAGCCTCTTGAGGCATTCAACTTACTAATAGAAAGCAAATTCCAAGCCAAACTTGGTAAATGCATTATGCCATCAATTCCTTTTATTCTTCCATTAGGGAATTGAATTTTGACTCTTCCATGGCCAACAACTTCTAGAGATGAATCACTTGCCAGATACACCTTTCCACCAACATACTTTTCATACTTCATGAATCAATCTCTATGAGATTTCATGTGAAAAGATGCACCTGAGTCAATCAACCAGACATCATCTGATGCCTAAGTCGCCAAGGCTGCAATGAAGGCATCTGAGTCACTATGAGAAGAATCCTTATCCGAAGAGTTGTTGTTGTTGTTGCTCTCCTCTTTATAATCCTTCCTGATATGACTAGTCTGCCCACAATTCCAACATTTTGCCTTGGACTTCTTGCTAGGAGACTTAGATTTTCCCTCATATTTGGATTTAAACTTCTTGTCTTTCTTCTTTCCTCTCTCCTTTGATCTACCCCAAACAACAAGGGCCTCCTTGGCCACCTTAGAAGATTTCCTCCACATCTCTTCTGATAGCAACGAAGCAACCACATCTTCTGTCTTGAAAGTGGTTGTTGTACTTCTAATAGCCATCACCAGATGATCCCATGTGTCAGGTTGCGAACATAATAGAAGCATACGACAATCCTCCTCTATCTTCACACCCACAGAGGCCAATTGTGTAATGATCATATTAAATGAATTTAGATGGTCTGCTATAGATGTTCCTTCTTCCATCTTCAAGGAGTATAACTTCTTCCTCAAGAATAAATTATTCACCAGATACTTGCCCTGATAAATACTACCAAGTTTCTTCCATAAAGAATTCACAGTCCTCTCCTCATGGACATTTAGGAGAACAAAATCAGCTAGACAAAGTCTTATCATCCCTTTGGATTTTCTATCTGCGAGGTCCCAATCTTCTTGTTTAATGCCTGATGGTTTTTTCCCCATAACAACAAACCAAAGATCTCTATCCACCAATAGGTCTTCCATTTTGAGTTTCCACAACTCAAAATTGCTGCCATTAAACTTTTCAATTTCTATTTTACTTGATGTGCTTGCGATTTCAATCTATAATCAAGACAATTAGATTTCTCTGCAAGACTCCCACTGAACAAAATTAGCACAAAAAATCAGCCCTACCCACAAGGATAACACAATTGGCCAGGCTCTAATATCACTTGTAAGGAAATCTCGGTGTGGAAACACCTTGCAAATCTGAAATTCTCAAGAAAGAAGTGTAAATTTTTTCACTCAATTCAAGTTACAATCATTAAGATGCAGATTAATCAGAACAAGAGAATAGACAATTTAACACACACAAAATTGAACACCAGATTTACATGGGAAAACCCTTATGGGAGAAAAACCCACACACCAAGTAAATTCACTTTGCATTACAATAATTTTATTATATATAGAGTTCTAGACTCCTCTCTCAGGTGTTAATTCATAGCAGCAAATAGTTATGTTCTTACACACTGTTACAATGCTTGCAAGCATACAATGTAGAGCAAAAAAAACCAAAATTCATTAGTCGAACCTCAACTCATTTCAGAGTATTATAATATATATTTGACAACTAGCCATGGCTGCTTTAGTTCCATAAAACCAACCGTTTCAACTGTACACAAACCGCCACAAACTATATCGGCTTTGATGTCCGTTCAGTTGCTAAATCAATTGTCAACCAACCACCAGCAGTCAACAAACAACCATCGCTTTCATCTCATCACCAATCAGGTTCCACCTAGGTACTCTTCACAAGTTACCGAGTCAACCTTTGTACCACTTAACAATTTGGCACTATTTAGGTCCACCACGACATGTGTCTAAAGCCCGCACACCCCATGAGAATCACTTGGGACCCACCACAAGAGGTGCGGGGCTAACGACCATCATTAGATTTGATTGAATCATTGATCAAGCCAAAAAATGTCAACCGTCATACAATTATACTCACTTCACAAGAGTTTGTCAGTCCTCACCACAAAGGAGCATAGAGTAAACGAGCACCGTTGGATTAGATTCATTCCAAACGTTGATCAACATCATATATAACATCACACCGCTGTGGTCCCCACTGCCATCGTGACTTCCAAGTCACCACTGCCGACCAATCCCTGCTCTTCTATGAGAGTCACTTGGAAAACCATCACAAGAGGCATGGGGCTAGCAGGAATTGTTAGATTTGATTCAATCATTGATCAAGCCGATAGATTTCAATCGCTTAGACAATTTCGCTCACTTCACAAGAGTTTGTCGGTCCTCACTGTCTACCTCCTACAATGATTCAACAACTAGGCCTTCCCAGCCGTGATTCAGAGATTGGACATCTAACCTGAATAGTTATTTCAATCATCAAGAAGGCGCATTTAACTTGTCAACCTAGGGACGTGAACTTGAAATGAGTCAGCACAATATGTGCACTAGGAACCCAAAGTAGCCATTTTCATTCTACAACTAAGAAAGACACAATGCTGAAAGTAAATTGCTTAGAAAGGAATAACGTGAATGCTAACCATCAATCAACAATTACACCAAGATAAAATGCATGACATAAATGAAAATATGAGCAAAACACAAGGCACTACTTTGTCTGCTTTGGTTGTAGGAATAATCACAAAATGGAATTCTAGTGGTTGTAGGAACGATCGGTGCCATATTTTTAACTAATTACTAAACAACAAGTAATACTGAACTAATACTAAACTAAAGGATGGATTACTCACCAAGTGGGCCCCCTTGGATAAGTATCCTCTAAAACTAAGGAGAACTCAAATGCTTGAACTCATAACTTTATTTTATTCACTATAAATCATGAGTACAAAACAGTAATATATCGGTATTACTGAAAACTCAAGAATGCAAGTACAATATCAAATCATGTAACCTCCAGAGAAGGAGCATCAAATATTTATTTATACTATCAACTAAATGAGGCAGTGAACTCCATGAACTGCGAGGACACCATTTAGGGAAAATAGAGAAAGTAGGGTAGCTGTTATGCATGCATGGAATCCGATCAAACATGCATGTCCAATCACAAATTTAGTGCTGCAGTAACGTGCACGTTTGCTCAACATCAATAATGACCACTACAAGGCGGTTAAATTTGGTTTGCATGAGGAATCTCTTTCCGTCCTCCTTCTTTGACATTTGAATGATTCCCTTGTTAGACATTATGGTGCATGCCTAGCTGACGGTGCCTTCCTCAATTTAGCATCCTTAAATTAAATCTGCATGGCAATGTTAGTACATACAATAATTTCATATATTTAACCACCTTAAGGAATATTCATTAACTGCATACAAAATTAATATAGACAATCCACTTAACATGCCATTATCATTAAAGGTTTGTAGAAATAAGATTAAGCCCAATTTCTATAGTTAGAGGAAAATATCATAAAAGTATCAACACTTAATGTCAAAGTCCATGATAACTTCAACAACTAGATCACAAATTCTACCTAAAAATGAGACCATAAACTAGACTCATCACTCCCCCCAACCTAAGGTCTTGCTGGTCCTCCAACAAGGGAAGGGCTGTTCTTTTTCTTGGTCAATGCTCTGAAATTTGCAACTGAGAACTGCCCCACATCAGAGTGTGTTGTGCGTGAATTAGGATCCCAATAGAATCCTCCCAATCTGTCCAATCTGCCCCATCTCTATTTCTCTGCGGCAATATGATATTGGTAGAACCTTAAGTTTGATAGAGGCCACATTAGGATGGGTGGTTGAAAAGTCAGGGAAAGCCAGAATCGATCCTTTGTCCTTCCAATGTGAATATATCTGTCAATCCTTCTAAGAGCTACTGCATAGTTTTGGATGGAATGAGGTTTACCCCACTTGAGATCATCAGTTAAGCTGTTCCATCTTTGTGAGAGGTATCTCTTCATGGTTTCCTCTTTTGTTTTTGTATTTTCCTCCTATTCACTATAAACTGCTTCTATCCAAGGCATAATCCTATTACCATAGCTAGGTCTAAAAAAAATTATGTGCCATTCCCTGAAAATATCCCCTGGATTCCTTGACTCAACGCTAATGGGTAGAGGGATGTTAGACTCCAATTGGTTATAAGCCCCACATTGATGTCCCCAACTAATCTCATTTTGCATCCAAGACATAAATGCCCTTAATTGGACATCCCCAACATACAACAATGGATTCCAATCATGGTCTTGAGTTACAACATAATTATGCAAATAAAACTCACACAACAAATTCTTCATTTTAGGTGAAGCAATTCGATAAGCATTGAAAAATTCAACAGTGGTCTCAATAGAAGGGTTCAAACTTGAGACAATTCTTTCCAGTCTAAAAGAGAGATATTTTTCCTTCAAATGCAGAGCATAGACCCTTGGAGGGGTCCTACATTCCAAAATTTTTGGTACCAAGGCTACGATATCATCCACCTTCTTCTTGAAGGTGGCATTTTCTTCATCTTTATCTTCAATTTCCTCATCTCTCTTTTGAATTTCGCTCTTCAATCTGTGTTTTTCCTTCTTCCATTCCTCTTCTTTTCTTTGCATTTCTTTCCATCAATGCATGGAAACCTTGTGCATTGAAAAACCAAGGGGGTTATGTATTCCTACCAACATCTTCTCTGGCACTAATGTTAACTGCAAGGATTCAGGCTGTCCCGTCAATTCTGGCTGCAAGGGTACTGATTGTTCACCCAATTTGGGTTGTTGCTGTAGGGAATCCTGCTCCTATTCTAGATTTTGCTGTAGGATCTCTTGCTATAGGACCTCTTGCTGTAGGAAGTCCTGATTTTCCTCATACTCCTAATTTTTGACTTGTTCTACAATATTGGCAAGATCAACCAATGTTATGTTTGCTGCTGCCTTAAATATATCCTGTTCCTCAACATTCTCTTGCCCCATTGGATCTTCTATATCCCCCTGTGATATTTCTCTACACTTAGGGATTTCCTACAGAGGCATACCAAAGGCTGGCCCGACTGGTCTTGCTTTCCTAGGAGGGCTCTCATATTTTTCTTTGGCTGCAGGATGAATAGTGTCAGCCTTTATCTTCTTAGAGCTTGGCACCTCTTTTTCTATCAGCTGCCTTTTGGCCTTTTCTTTTCTCATTTCTACTTCCCTCTTATGTGCCCTAGTTTTTTTTAGAATGCCAAGTGGAACATCATCATCAGAGTCAGGGGAAGAAAATTCTTTGTCTAAGTGCTCTATCCCAAAAGAGATAATTTCTATAGTTTCTTCTACTGTAGGAGGGTTTACACTCAGGCCTGTGCCAGAGGTGGAAGCACCAAGAGTGGCTTCAACCATGCTCAATCTCCTATTAGACCTACGGGGTTGAGGGAAAACCCTAGGTTGCAAGTGCTCAGGTCTAATTTGATCAATTTTTATGAATTCTTCGCATGTCATTCCAGATACATCATACAGAGACTTCTCAACTAGCAATTTAATTAGACAATGGTGGAAAAAAAAATTATCCCTACCTTTTTGGGTCTCAACTACCATGATTGAGAGAAGGTTGTATAACACGTTTGACACATTCATCCTCTTCTTGTGCCTCATATGATTCTGAAGCTTGAAGTGCACAAAATACAAATTCGACTGGCAACCTTCACAAGTGATGTAATTTATGACATAAACAACTATCTGCTTCCATGGCTTGGGTTGAGACATTCTCTTCACACCATGTTGATCTATGCTCAATGGAGGGTCGTTCGGCTCTGTAAATTTGGCCCTAGCCAATCTGGCATCTCTGGAAGTAGGGTAATTTTCACCATCAGTAGGTAACCCTATAACTTCTACAATTCTTTCTTCAGTTGCTATGACCTCTAGCCCTTTTACCATGGCCTTTCCTTCAAACAATGTCTAGGAGAGCTCTAGTGCAATGTCTTCATTGAAATCATCCAGCTTGAGGAAGTAGTCAATCCACCCACAATTTTTGAATTCGGCCAGGTAAGGTGCATCCTGCAGTAATACATCGTGCACTGTGGGTTCATTTTGAATTAACCCACCCCCCATTTTCTGCAATCAAACAAACACTAGTCTGCAGTTTCCTTCCTACACTTCCGTTTGAAAAATCAAATTCACCTTCCTGCAATACTTGCTAACTTTCCAATGCCAATGTCAACTGAATTTTCCCTTTTCTAACTTGCCTTTTGTTTGCAATGCAACTTGAGATATGATAGGGTCAATAATGGCAAGGAAGGAGTAATAAAGGAAAGCTATAATGAAGAGAAATGGCAGCAACAGTTGGTGTCACTTCACACATGTGAGCCATCCTCTCACCCAGATTTCAAATCGGGTCAATTTGAATTTTGCTGATGTAGACCAACATGGATTGACACGTGGGAAAAATATTCACATCTTTTTCCTTTCCCCCCAACCTAAATTTGGGCATGCGTCCACACATGCGAAATGATGATTTGACAGGGTAGGGAATATTGGCATGCTATGGTGAACGTCCATACTAACGTACAACAATTAAATGAATGCACTTAAAGAAAATTAAGATATAGCAATTAATGCACACATACCTGAATGTGTGGAGGATTTATTGCAAAGATCATGGAGAAAGTACCATTCGCCTTTTTAGGAAATAAGTTGAGCAATTAATGAAGATGAGGTGGAGTGAAGTGATGGAAGAGAGAGAAAGGTGGAAATGGATGGGTGGATGGGTAGATGGGTGAAGAAATGGAATCCCACATAAGTGGAAGTCTTTATTATGACAAGTACATACCTTAATTAGCCATAAGGAGGGACACTAGGTCCACTTCCTTCAGCTACATGAAGCTTAGATGTTGCATGCTGAGTGAATTGCTGCAAGAACTCCTCCTTGGAAGTTGGCTTGTGATATAGTTTGAGGCGATGACCATTGGAAAGCAACTTAAATCTGACTGGGTCAATAGTAATGAGCTGTACAACACCATTAGGGAATACTTCAACAACCTCATATGGTCCTAGCCACCTTGTCTACAATTTTCCTGCATTGTCCTCATATCTTGAATCATAGAGTAGGGCCCAATCTCCTGGTTGGAATTTCTTGTCGTTGATGAATTTTTCATGCCATTTGATTCTCTAATTCTGCACTACCTCTATGTGATGCAGGGATGCTCTTCTCATCTCATCCAAAGAATTTAGCTGCATGATTTTTTCTCTTTGTGCCTCAGAGATATCCATCCCCAAATCTACTATAGTCTTAAGAGTCTTGTGTTCAAATTCAATGGGCATCATAGCTATCTTTCCATATAAAAACTCAAATGGAGTGAAGTTTGTAGTTGTTTTCCAGGTAGTTCTGTAGGCCCAAAAAACTTCTGGTAATCTATTTTTCCAATGTTTTATGTGGATATTTACTATCTTGGTCAGAATAGCTTCAATTTCTCTTTTGGTCACCTCAAATTGGCCATTAGCCTGGGGGTGATAAGGAGTATACTTTCTATGCTTTATGTTGTACTCGTTGACTAGTTCTGCAACAAGGGTTGATGTGAATTGAGCCCCTTGATTAGTCACTATCTCTCTTGGAACTCCATATCTTGTGAAAATATCCTCATAAAAAATTCTACAACCTTGTGATCTCTTGCATGCTTCATGGCCTTAACTTCTACCCACTTTGTTACATAATTAGTGCATACCAAGATATAAGACTTACCATTTGATGGAGGGTCAATGGGTCCTACAAAATCCAATCCCCACTTGTCAAAGGGAGTGATTACTACCTGAGGATAAAGTGGCATCTCATTTGATTTGGTTGGCCTGCCCATTCTTTGGCATCTGTCATATTTTCTTGTATACCTTCTTGCATCCTTGTGGAGTGTTGGCCAGTAATATCTCATGTTCAAAATATTGATTGCTATCCTCTCGAATGTAAAATGTCCTCCACATGGTTCATTGTGGCATGCATGCAAAATTTCATGTCTCATGTTCTCTCACACATCTCCTCATGACAAGGTTTGGTCCAGTATAAAACAAACATCCAACAATCCAGGAGAAAGGAATTTTTTTTCTTCAATGAGTGCCCTTCTCTCTTTTAGGGAGAAGTGAGGTCGAATTCTACCTATGACTAGATAGTTAGCTATGTTAGCATACCAGTGTGTTTGTACAATAATGGAGAATAGATGCTCATCAGGAAAAGAGTCATCTATGGCCTGATTATCTTTTGATGTAGTCAGCCTTGAAAGAAAATCTGCAACAACGGTGGCCTTCGTTGGCTTATCCGCAATGGTTATATCAAACTCCTACATCAATAATAACCATCTTGCCAGTCTACCTGTGATCAACAGTTTATTCATGAGATACCTAATGGCTGCATGATCAGTGTGCACAAAGATTTGGTAACCTGTTATGTGATTTCTAAATTTTTTTAGGGCATAAATCATTGCCAACATTTCTTTTTCTATCACTGTATAATTGAATTTAGCTCCTTGCAATTTTTTTTTGGAAAAATAAATGACATTTTCAATAGCTCCTTCTTTTTGTCCTAAGACTGCTCCTATGGCATAATCTGATGCATCAATATGGATGTGAAAAGGAAGCTCCCAATTAAGTCCTTTGAGTAGAGGAGCATGAGTCAAAGCTACCTTTAAGTCAAAAAATTCCTTGTCACAAGCTTCAGTCCACTGGAATTCAACATCTTTAGTGAGAAGAGTATATAATGGTGCTGCTACCTTGCTAAAATCCTTGATGAAATGCCTATAATATCTTGCATGGCCCAAGAAAATATTAACATCCTTCTGTTTTGCAAGTGTGGGAAGATTTGTGATCACCTCAATCTTGGCAAGATCTACTTGAATTCCCTTGTAGGAGATGTAGTGGCCAAGAACTACACCTTCCTACATCATCATGAAGCACTTTTCATTGTTTAAGAACAAGTTTTGGTCTTCACATCTCTGTAGGAATCTTTCGAGATTTTCCAATGCTTGATTAAAATCAACACCATAAGTGGTAAAGTCATCCATATAAATTTTCATACAGTCATGAGAAATGTCTGAAAATATGCTAATGACTGCCCTCTGAAAAGTTATAGGTGCATTGCATAAGCCAAATGGGAGTACTGAATAGGAATAGGTCCCCCATGGATAGGTAAATGTGGTCTTCTCCTGGTCCTCTGGTGCAATTTGGATCTAGTTGTAGTCGCTGAATCCATCTAGAAAAGAAAAGTGTTTCTTTCCTGCAAGTGTGTCCAAAACTTGATCGATGAAAGATAAGGAAAAATGGCCCTTCTTGGTGGTAGCATTAAGTTCCATATAATCAACACAAACTCGCCATTTCCATCCTTTCTTGGGAATAATCACTAATGGAGACATCCACTAGCTATCTAAAATGGGGTAGATAAATCCTGCATCTATCAATTTCTGCAGTTCCCCTTTTACAATTTCTCTTAGTGTAGGGTTAATTATTCTTTGTGGCTGCGTCACTAGGGTACAATCATCTTTGATATAAATTATGTGTGTACAAAGTTGAGGGTCCAATCCCTTCATATCATGATAATCCCACACAAATGCATGCTGATGGGTCCTTAATAAGTTTTCCAATAACAATTGTTGTTCTTCACTCAGTTTGTTGTTAACATTCAGATACTTTCCTTCTGACCCCTGTACTTGTGTCATCAAATCTATCATGACTGCTTCATTAACACATGGTACCTTTAGTTCATATGGCAACAATGTATGGGACATACCTATTGCTGTAGGAAGTCTGTTTGCAAGAACAATGGTTGCAGGAAGAATGTCTGCACAGGTAGTAGCTGCAAGAAGAGCAGGCATAAGTGTCTTGATTGGAGTAGTAGAATGAGAAGATGATGCTTCCTCCACTTCACAATGATTCTGAATGATGTTAGCCAATACTTCATCCTCATCTTGAAGCTACATGAAAGAGCTTCTGCCTAACATCATAGCTGTGCCACATAATTAACTTCCTCAACCTCTTCACCAACATGTGGCCATACGGGATTATCCTCATAATGAGATCGTTGAGCAAGAGGATAAAGAACAAAATTTTTAGTGCTCTTTCCATCTAAAATAGTCATGTCACATGACGGGAATCCAATATATGCATCTATAGTTGCTAACCATGGCCTTCCAAGAATAATGGGATACTCGCCTAGTGTAGCTTTAGGAGAAAGAATCATGAAGTTTGCTGGGTACTCCCAGGAGTCTAAAATTACCACAAGATCCTCCACTATACCATCAGGCTTAACAATAGAACTATCAACAAGCTACATTATAGTAGGAGTAGATCTCATGCTTGCAACGTTTAGTTGCTGCAGGATGTCCTTGGTCATTACATTTATTTTTTCCCCTAAATCAATCAGAGCATTCTTAAGTTGGATCCCATTTATAACAACTGCTACCATAGGACTACTTGGGTCATTGTACTTGGGGATAGTCACTTTTCCAAGCATGATGTCAGCTAGTTGTCCCACCACATGAACTGTAGCTGGGTCTTTCTTCTTCCTACCTGGCTTCTTGAGGCATGCTTCCTTGATTGCTTGCCATAAATTGGAACATCCTTTATGGCCTGGAATAGAGGGATCTTGACACATATATGCTTTAGCTGATCCAAGATATCAAAATTTGTATGATATTTTTCTTCGTTCTTCTTAGCAACTTCCAATCTCTGAGGAAATGGTGGTTCTTGTTCAATCTGCTTGACTTGGATTGGTTCAGGATTTTTAGGTGTACTTGGCTGAATGAGATTATTTAGAGGTTCCTCCTCCTCTTCCACATGAAGCTCAATGATAATGGGCTTGGAAGGGGTTGGTAGAGTAGTTCTTGAATGTAAGTGGATGTCACTTACACTTACAACATATGCAGGGAATTGATTTGAATAAAAAGAGTATGCAGGTTGCTGCTGTGGTTTGTTATTTGGATTGGGTGTGGAATGAGCTGGTAGCTGAATAGGTTTAGGTACATTTGAGATTGGATTAGCTAGTGGAGACATTATAGTAGGCTACTGGGGCTGAGAAGGTGGCTACATGTAACTGGTTGTCTGGGTAGGCCATTGCTGTCCTCCCCTCCATTGATTTGCATGCTGCCAATTTCTTGGAGGTGGCTGCCAATGCCCTTGAAATTGCTGCCAATTCCTCTGAGGTTGTTGCCACTAGGGTGGAGAGTTTTGATGATTGGGCCAAACATTTGGAGGGTTAATCCAAGGCTGTGGTGGATATCCTCCATAGTTGGATGGATATGGGGGTTGCCATTGGTTTCCAGATGAATAGGAATTGAAATATGCCCAACATAAGAGAGTGGATCTGGTGGCATACCTTGTCTTGGAGCCCAAGGTCTCTTTTGTGCAACATAGTAGACTTTCTCTTCTTTAATCTGGATTGGCTTGAACTCGGGTGCAATCTGCTTTCCTTCAATATTGGCTACCATCTTGCATTTGTAGTCCTTCTTCTTTTGTCTGCAATGGGGGCAATACTCTTCCAACATTGCCTCTACCTCCTCTTGCTTCCTTTTGGCTTGAAGTGTATCTAGATGAGTAGCTAGATTGTTTATAATGTCTTGCTTGAAGTTTTCCAGCAAATGAGTAATCTCCATTCTTGAAACTTCCCTAGTAGTTGACTTACCTATGGAATATTGGTAAGCTCTCCCTTTCTTTGAAGCTACCCTAGAGTAGTTCTGACATATTTTCTTGATATCTTCCCAAGGAACTTGGGAGATATCTCCTCCTCCCATCAGGTCCAAGGCATCGGTGCAACTATCGTTGATTCCTCTCAGGAAAAAAAATTTTTGTGAGTCTTCATTGAGTGTATGGTGTGAAGATTTTTTTAGGCAAAACATAAAACTTGCAATATAATCCTCCAGGCTCTCATCTTCCTTTTGCTGCATCCTGAAAATGTCATCTCCTCTCATGTCATTGCCCCTGTAATATTCCTTGTATTTCTCAAGGAATTTTGTCTTCATGTCTTCCCAAGTTTCCATAGTATCTCTTCCTAGTCTCATGAACCATCTTAATGCAGCTTATTTCAGAGTGGTAGGAAATAGCTTAAGCCTATGGGCATCAGTGGTATAATCATAACTCTTATAGAGTATGTCAAACTCAAACAAAAAGGTATCAAAATATTCAGTGACAAGTCCATAAAACTTGGGGAGTGCTGAAGCAAGGATGTTTTTAATGTTGACAAATTCATTCTGAGGGGAAATGGGGAAAGGAAAAGCTGGTTGGTTAGGTTTGTTCCTATTTGCATCACCCATGCCTGCTTGATGTAGTTCCAAAGCAAAGGGGTTCTCAAGCAGATTTTGCTCTTCAAAGGAGACTTCAGAGCTAGTCAGATCAGGAAATGCATTAGCAAAGGGGTGTGGATCTTCTTCTTCTTCTTCTCTTGGCAAGTTTTGATATTCAACTAGTTGGAATGGATTAGGATTGTTAGGAAGTAATCTCCCGTAAGCATCCCTTCTCCTTCTTCTTTGCATGCGGTATCACTCACTATCAACTAGCTCACACAAAGAATTGGTAAAGAATAAGGGTGTCATTACTTCCTAAATGAGGGTATACTAAGAACAACTACCATAAACACTACAACAAGAAAAACTACCAATGACTCCAAAGAACTCCCTAGTTTGATACCATCCCCGATAATGGCGCCAAAAATGTCTGCCTCCTACAATGATTCAACAACTAGGTCTTCACAACCATGATTTAGAGATTGGAAATCTAACCTAAATAGCTATTTCAATCATCATGAAGGTCCATTTAACTTGTTAACCTAGGGATGTGAACTTGAAATGGGTCAGCATAGTATGTGCACTAGGAACCCAAAATAGCCAATTTCATTCTACAACTAAGAAAGACACAATGCTAAAAGTAAATTGCTTAGAAAGGAATAACATGAATGCTAACCATCAATCAACAATTACACCAAGATAAAATGCATGACAAAAATGAAAATCTGAGCAACAAATAGGGTAGTACTTTATCTGCTTTAGCTACAGGAATAGTCACAAAATGGAATTCTAGTGGCTGTAGGAACAGTCAGTGCCAAATTTTTAACTAATTACTAAACAAGTAATACTAAACTAATACTAAACTAAAGGATGAATTACTCACCAAGTGTGCCCCCTTGGATAAGTATCCTCTAAAACTAAGGAGAACTCAAATGCTCGAACTCATAACTTTACTTTATTCATTGTAAATCATGAGTACAAAAGAGTAATATATTGGTATTACTGAAAACTCAAGAATGCAAGTACAATATCAAATTGCGCAACCTTTAGAGAAGGAGCATCAAATCTTTATTTATACTATCAACTAAATGAGGCATTCAACTCCACGAATTGGGAGGACACCATTTAGGGAAAATAGAGAAAGTGGGGTGATGGTTATGCATGCATGGAATCTGGTCATACATGCATGTCCAACCACAAATTTAGTGTTGTAGTAATGCACACATTTTCTTAACATCAATAATGACCACTACAAGACAATTACATTTGGTTTGCATGAGGAACCTCCTTCCGTCGTCCTCCTTTGACCTTTGAATGATTCCCTTACTAGACGTTATGGTGCATGCCCAGCTGGCAGTGCCTTCCTAAATTTAGCATCCTCAAATTAAATCTGCATAGCAATGTTAGTACGCACAATAATTTCATATCTATAACCACCTTAAGGAACATTCGTTAACCACATGTAAAATTAATATAGACAGTCCATTTAAAATGCCATTATCATTAAAGGTTTGTAGAAATAAGATTAAGCCCAATGTCTATAGTTTGAGGAAAATATCATAAAAGTATCAACACTTAATGTCAAAGTCCATGATAACTTCAACAACTAGATCACAAATTCTACCCAAAAATGAGACCATAAACTAGACTTATCACTCACCACAAAGGAGAGTGGAGTAAATGAGCACTATTTGATTAGATTCATTCTAAATGCCGATCAACTTCATATTATATTACACTTCCTTTGTCCCCATTGCCTCCATCATTAACCATGAGTTATTGAGTTGACAGATGTACACCACTTAGTCAATCTTATATGATGTCGCTATGTTGCTAGAAAACCTAACTTCATAACCTCTATCAGAGGTTACAAATTTCTCAAAACCCGCGAGATGCTGATAACAAATAAGAACTCAATATCACTAAGTTGGAAGGTTGTGAAAATTTAGAACTTTGTGACATGAGTTCTAAGGTGATGATTTTCAGCGATCAGACCGTGACATACAAAACAACAAAAGGAAATAAACTGAAAAGTTCAAATGTTCCAAGCTAGCAAGTTGAGGCACATTTTCCAAGAAGCACAACAACGACAACAAGAAGCAGCCTTAGCACAACAACAACATCAAGCCCATCAAGTAGCTTTAGTAGCACAACAACAACAAGAAGCCCAACATTAAGCCCTAGAGGCACAACAACAACAACAAGCCTTACTAGATCAACAGTATACCTTATAGCAATAAAAAAACAACCAAGTTCCTACTATAACCCTCAATCGCACATCATCAATCCAAATGCGTTGGTAACATATACATCAATACCCCAATCACCTTCACAGAATCCTACACCACCATACACCCCATACAATGCATCCTCATATCAAAATCCCATGTACAACCCATTCATTATCCCACCATATGTTCCTCCACCAAACCCACAAGATGATCTAGCATTGCAATTTAAGGCATTATCACAAGAAATGAAGGACCTTTGCATGGGCAATACCAAGAAGGCCCATACATAGAACTTATGTCCTTATCCGTTTGACTGAAACATTGCAATGGTACCATTCCCTCCTGGTTTTGAAATCCCCAAATTCAATAAATATAAAGGGAGGGGAAGTCCTGTGGACCATGTCAAAGAGTTTAACATCATGTGCATGGAGGTAGCTTACAATGATTCATATTTAATGCGCCTCTTCCCTTGAAGTTTAACAGGTCCTGCCATGGATTGGTTTTCTTATCTGCCTCCCGGTATCAAAACCTTTCAAGAAATTACTGATAAATTCATTGATCACTTCTCCTTCAATCTTGACATGGATGTCAGTATAGAGGAATTGCACACTCTTAGACAAAACAAAGGAGAATTTTTTTCTAATTTCTTGCAATGGTGGAGACAATAGTAAGAGCAAGTGGCCTCTTCCCGATGAACAAGTGGTAATCATCATAGCAAATATAGATCCAAATCTATCCTTCCTCTTGAAAATGCAGTGCATCACATCTTTAGATGAGATTTTCCCTAGAGCCCTTAACATAGAGAGTGCTCTAATCTCACAAGGAAACACTCAAGCTTGCAAAGACAACCACCCATCCACTAGTTCTAATGACAAGCCCCATGTCTGGGCCAAGAACCAGAACATCACAAATGATGGTGTGGTATATGTAGCACACAACGCCCTTGTAGAACAACCAAATCAACAACACCGAAATGCAAAGGTGAACCCCTAACAAGAACAACTATCATAAATACAAGTACACAAATTATCTGAACCCATAGAAGCCATCATGAAAAAGTTAGTAGAGTCAAATTTGATAACACTTCTTCAATTTGAAAACTACCAAGAACCACAAGAGAAACCATATTGGTACAACGAGAAAGACCTTTGTGAATTTCACAAGATTAAAGGACACAAAAAAAAAAAATGCATGAGGCTCAAAAACATCATCCAAGACCTCACAAAGAATGACACCACATCTATTGAGGTACCAACCAGGAATCAAGATCTTAAGATATACAAGAACCCTATGCCAGATCATAACAAAGCAAACAACACTGGGAAAGCTAAGGATTACAAAAATGTGCAACATACCTATTCCAATGTAGTTGCTTCTTATGATAGTGTCATTACCGTTGTCACCATTAGAGGTCCTAGTATGGAGTGTGGAGTCACCACACGGTGTGGAAAAATCACCATCCAGGGAGTTTCATCTCAATATAAGGCACAACTACTTTTCCAACATCAAATCCCAACAAGTATAATCTCCTAGATCAGCTTAAGAAGAACCCCACATAAATATCAATCTTGGAACTATTGAGGCTATCACCCACACATTGAGAAATATTAGAGAAAGCTTTATTAGAGTCATCTGTCCCTGAGGATATTGATACAAATCAGTTTCAAGATATGGTAGGGCATATCACTAATCATCTTCTTATCTTCTCAAAACAAGACCTACCCTCACAACCATCTCATAACCGTGCTTTGCACCTTGAAGTTGTCATTCATAAAAACAAGTCCAAAAGAGTCTTGGTAGATGGAGGTGTTGGTCTAAACATCCGTACCCTTTAGTTGATCAAGAACCTAGGCTATTCAGAGGATATTATTGAGAAAGCAAAGAATACCACTATCAGGGCATATGACGACCAAGAATGGGTATCACAAGGTATCATTGCACTACCCATCCAAATGGGCCTCCTCATTGCAAAAACTAAATGCCAAGTATTAGACCTAGATCTTCCCTACAACATACTACTTGGTTGACCCTAGATCCATGCCCTCAAAGTTGTAGCCTTGACTTATAAAAAATTTGTGAAGTTTCCTTTCAAAGGCAGAGAGATTGCTATCCATGGGGATCTTGAGCCCTTTTACTACTGCAAAAATCTTGAGCCCAAGTTCTATAAGATTCCTAAAGTACCCAAGAATGATGAAGGGACAACACCTTCTACCTCATTTGTTGACCCATCATCCCATGCATCTACATCTGAAACAAAGGCACCCATTGTGCAGAACATACTTGATGTTAAAGCAATAATTCAAGATGATGGTTGTGGGAACTGCAAACTAATGAAGAACACCTTTGTCTTAGGAGAGCTCCCTATTTCCCCTCAATCTCATGGGAAACCTATAGCTAGCAACAAAGCGCTTGAAACCATCAAGATGATAGCTACCAACTTCACCAAATGGGGGGATTTGAACCAAGAAGACATTAATGAGGAGGATATATCTAAAATCCTCTATCAGAAGGAATGACCAGTCCTTGTTCTTCCTATGGAAGATGATAACAAAGGCTTGCAACTCATGCAAAATTGGGGATACAACAAGAATGAGAAGCTAGGGAAAAATGATAATGGTTTGCTATAACCCATCGTTCCTTAGAAATGCTTAAAGAATCTTGGCTTAGGTTGTACAACTATCGAGGTTACCCTTATTGGCAAAGGTATTCATGTTAAACGAGCTGAGGCTTCCTCTTGGCTATCTCCATCACGTGATACAACCTTAGATGACTCCCCCCTTGATGTTGCTGATCTATTTGAGAATAACTCCCTCTTCATGATATCCATAACATCCTTCACTACGAGCAATAAACGAGCTGAAATACACCTAGTATACCCATAGCTCATTGACCTGGACCAACATGGACCACCGATTCTAGATTTATTTGAAAACGATGAAGCAATCTCAGAATTCATGGGACTCCATGACAACTTACCATGGGTAGATAACAAAGCAGGTTTTGACATAGAGCTCGTCATAGGGGCATACTATGGGGAGATGATTGAATCCTTTAGTCACAAAATTGACGAAATGCAACTAACATGTAGATCCTTGAGTGAAAACCACACTGTGGCATTCTCTGATCCAAAAATAGTAAAAATGAAGGATGCATTTGATGGTGAAAACCTCTTTGAGGTGCCCAAGGATGAGGGATTCAATCTCCCCCTTAGTGCAATGCATCTAGAGAAGTCAACAATACTAGCAGAAAAGGCCACACCAGTCAATGTGAGTGCCATAGAAGCACCTAAGATCACTTTCTATGTTGAATCCTTGTTGGACGAAGAATAGAAGAACCTGACAACATTCTTAAAAGAACACCAAGCTAAATTTGCATGGTCATACACAGATATGCCATGGCTCGATCTAGAAGTAGTTGTGCATCATCTTGCAATCTATCCTGAAGCTAAGCCAATCAAGAAGAAATTAAGGAAGATGCACCCTCAGATAGCACTCTTGGTCAAACTTTAGTTACAAAAGCTTCTTGATGTTGGATCTATTCGATCGATAGATTATCCCGGGTGGGTTTCAAACCTAGTACCAGTCTCAAAACCCACTGGGGGCATCATAATATGCACCAATTTTAGAGACTTAAACAAAGCATGACCTAAGGATGATTTCCCTCTTCCTAATATCGACTTCATTGTAGAATTAACGACTGGTCATGAAATGTTTTCGCTCATGGATGGTTTTTCAGCTATAATCAAATTATAATTGCCAAGGAAGGTCAACACAAAATTGCGTCCACTTGTCCATGGAGAACCTATTGCTGGAACGTTGCCGTTTGGGCTAAAGAATGAAAGAGCAACCTATCAAAGGGCAATGAACCTCATCTTCCACGACATGATCCAAAAAATTGTCAAAGATTATGTGGATGATATTTTGGAAAAAATAAAAGAAAATAAGTGAGCACATACAAGTATTACGACCCATCTTTGATAGGCTGGAAGAATACAAAGTAAGGCTAAATCCAAAAAATTATGTCTTTGGGGTCACATCAGGAAAAATCCTTAGCTATATTGTCTCACAAAGAGGGATAGAAATTGATCCAACAAAGGTAAAAACCATCCTAGACATGGAACCACCGTAAACACTAAAGTGGATGAGAGGGTTACAAGGAAGATTGTAGTCCATCAAGAGGCTCATAGTGCAACTATCAGATAAAATCCACTCTTTTTCACATCTTCTCCATAAAGGAATAACTTACAAGTGGGATGAGAAGTGTGATAAGGATTTCTAGCAAGTCAAAGACTATCTACTAACAACTCCAGTGCTCATGCCACCAATACCGAATAAACCATTGATCTTATATATCTCAACAACACCAACAAGACTAGGAGCTCTATTGGCACAACATGATGAAAATAGAAAGGAAAGGGCTATCTACTACATCAGTAGGACTTTGGTGGGCTATGAAATGAACTATTCACCTACTGAGAAAGCATGCCTAGCAATAGTTTTTGCTTCACAAAAGTTTAGACATTACATGCTGCCTATGAAATCAAGCTTATTTCCAAAATTGACCCATTGAAATACTTGTTATCCAAAGCAACTCTCATAGGGTGAATGGCCAAATGGGTGATGATCTTAATACACTTTGACATAGAGTATGTAGAGCACAAGGCAATCAAAGGACAAGTGATCGCAGACCAACTAGCAGAAGCATCTATTTATGTTGATAACCCTCTGATATATGAGTTCCATGATGAATCAATGTTCCTTATCAATCTCACAACTCAGTGGAAGATGTACTTTGATGGACCATTCACCCAACATGGATCAGGAGCAGGTATTCTTTTCATCACTCCTCAAGGTGATTGCATTTCAAAGTCATACTGGCTATCATTTCCTTGTACTAACAACATTGTTGAGTATGAATCCCTAATCATAGGTCTTAGGATGGCAGTTCAATGGAAGATACGAGAGATGCAAGTCTATGGAGACTCGTAGTTGGTTATCAACCAAGTCAATGATGACTATCAAACTAAGGATGAAAAGCTCACTGCTTACAAGAAGATGGTGGAGAATCTCAAGGACCTTTTCATTGACATAACTTTTGAGAAAATTCCTTGCATGAACAATAGAGCAATAGATGCAATGACATCAATTGGATCATTGTTAGACATGTTGAACAACATCCTACAGTACAAATTCTTGGTAGAACAACTTCTCATACCAACTTTTGAAATTGCTGAATCTGAATTCATGTGTGTCATTGCTGGTCCTGGATCCCCATGGTATCATGAAATAATTACCTACCTTAGTAGAGGAATCCTCCCATCTGATATCACCTCGAACCTTAAAAAGACCTTTGTTAAAAAGGAATCCCAATTTGTGATCATAGGTGATACCCTTTACCGCCAAAGTATCGAAGGGACATTACTACAATGTCTTAACCAAGAGGAATCCTTAATTGCTTTAACAGAAGTTCATGATGGAATATGTGCTTCCCATTATAGTAGTGTGACTTTAGCTAAGAAACTATTGAGGATGGGGTACTATTGGCCAACCGTGGAAATGGAAGCTCATCAATATGTGCAGAAGTGTGTCCAGTGCCAACAACATGGAGATTTGATTCATGCTCCAACTCAAGAATTGCAACCAATGGTCACACCATGGCCTTTTTCATAGTGGGGACTTGACCTCATAGGAAAAATCACTTCGACCTCATCCAATGGCCACAAGTTTATCATAACTGCCACTGAGTACTTTACTAAGTGGGTTGAAGCCATTCCTATGACCTACATAACAGGGAAGAAAATTGCCAAGTTTGTCTAGAATTACTTAATCTACCATTATGGTGTTTTGCAAACCCTTATCTTAGATAATGGAACTCCCTTTAAGAATTAGGATGTGAAAGAGCTATGCTAAAGATTCAAAATCCAACACTGATTCTCTACCCCGTATTATCCCCAGGGAAAAGGTCAAGCTGAGGATACAAATAAGACCATTCTAAAGATCCTAAAGAAAATGATCAATGAAGCTGGCCATGACTGACATCTGTAGTTGAATCCCAATCTTTGGGCTTATCGAACTAGTATTCACATGCCAATAGGTGTAACCCCTTTCTCCCTACTCCATGGATCAGAAGCTATCCTTCCTATCGAGATTGAGCTCCTATCATTGCAAGTGTCATTACAAAACCTAATCACCGATGAAGAATACAAAGTATTTCAGTTGAACAAGTTAGAATTCCTGGATGAGCATAATCTTTACGCCCTTAATCACTTACAAGTATATCAAAACCGACTGAAACATAGCTAGAACAAGAAGATCAAATTTCAGTCTTTCTAGGTAGGGGATCTTGTCCTAAAGTAGAATAAAAAACCTTCCAGATCAGGACAATAAAGGAAATTTTGAGCCTAATTGGTTGGGTCCCATTGTCATCACAACAAGCTATGAATTAGGAGCATACCAATTTCCAACACCTGAAGGTGAACCCTTGCAAGATCCAACTAACAATTTGCGTCTCAAATTTTTTTATGCCTAGTCTTGATGGGTGTAAAATCTGAAAAATACAAAAAAAAAAATAAATGATCAAAATTCAAAAAATGGGAAAAATGATTGAAAGAGTCAAGAAAAACAATTGTCCTCTAGTGAAAACCACTTTGGTGGTGCTTTGGGAAAGTACCTTGGTGAAAACCTGGCAAACAGGCACCTCATGTAAATAAAATCATCTCCATCTATTCTTTGGCTCTTTATCTTATCATTCTTTGTATCACCATCCATCACATCCTTCATCCTATTTATTCATCCATCGCCTATCCATGTCCTTATTATAGTTTGATGTTGTGAAGTATCACAATCCCTTTAATACTACTTGGCATATTCCAAAGGTCAATTTTTCCTACCTATATCAAAGTAGTCTAACATGTCATGCTGGGGGAAATTCGTTATGGATCATATCAGGTTCTTATATATCTTAAGGTTATTAGAAATCTCATCAAAAACACCAAAAAAAATCATAAAACGTTCATAAAAAAATACCAAAAACATCCAAATCCTGTACAGCTAAAATCCAAAAACATTAAAAAATTGTGAAGTCAAAATCCAAAACATCCAAAACACATCAAAAACCCCAAAAAGGTCAAACATCAAAAATCCAAAAATAGTACCTTGTTGTCGAACTACGTCATCTCTAAGCTTGAATGTAGGTAAGGCCATCATTGATGTGCCCTTGAGACACCCTAGGTTAGTCCTTTAGGAGTTTGCCATAATAAACTGACATTCCATCAACTATTAATATTTCATCTTCAATAAGTCGAGTAAGTTGAACTATGTGGTCTCTGTGTGTATAACATAGGAAAAACTTATCTTTGATTAGCTCTTGAGTCCCCTAGGATAGGTCTTTTAGGTTAGATTCTTGGTTGAAATTCATAAAAGCCAAAAACATTCAAAAAATAAAAAAAACCTTAAACATTCAAATATTGGAAAAACCTTAAACATTCAAATATCTTGGAAAACACAAAAATATTTAAAAATTGAAAATTCAAAAACATCAGAAAACATTCAAAAGACCTAAACAACCTCGAATAACTCAGAGAAAAATCTTAAATAGCCTCAAATAACCGAAAACCAAAACATACACATAAAATTTCAAAAAGACCAAAAACAACCTTAGATTTTTTTCAAAAATACTAAAAACATTGAAATATTTCAGAAAATCCAAAACTACCCATCCCATCTTGCTTTCACCCATAATAAATCGATTGTCACCTTCAACCTTTGGTGAAACAAGTAGAAAGCAAGAATAGCAAGTTGTAAAGTAAAGTCTAGATCATAGGTAAATGCATCAATGGAGTTTGTACTGAGAACTTATCATAAAGCTTATCATTATCTAACATAAAACAAGAATTTGATCAACATGTCCTAGGATGTATCCTTCTTGTGATGGATGTAAGTATTAGAAATCACCTTAGCTAAGTTAAACTGGCAAGAGATATAAATAACACTAAATATTTTTCTTTGATCTTTTCTTATGATTTATCTTAATGAACCATTCCAAGGACCTCTTGATGATGTCTATCTAAAATGATTTAGAGAGAAAGGAATGGGGCATCGATCATTATCTTTCATTTTCCGTGCTTTTGGATACTCTTGTAAAATAAGCTTGGCGCATACTTGCTTAGTTGTGTGTGGGGAAGTTGTTTGGAGTCTATTGTTGACAATTGCATATGCTTTGGTCTAATGTAGTCTAAGCTTCTAACTTACATTTTGACGAGGTTTCCGTATGTCAAGGTGTGAACAAGAACTATCCTATCTATTTGTAGAGTCATAGTCCATTACACTAGATACAACATCGTCTTGGTTATTAATACCTTGATGCATCGTATCTATGCGTTATATCAAAAAAAAGGAACGATGGAAAATCCCAATCCCAAGATATGAGAAAATCATCCTACATTCATCATCATCATGAATTTCTCATCACCATCTCTAATAAATTCTTGGTGGATCATAAACTTGTTGGATACTTTAAAGCAATCACCAAAATCAATGGTCAAATCATTTTTTTCCTTCTATCTTCTCTCCACGCTAACCTGGTATCATGACAGTCAACAAAAAAATCATCAATGCATCCATCCTATATCCACAAATCATCAACATAATCATTGCATATCACATCATACATTCTATATCATCATTATTGTTTGAGTTGTGATGAATAATATAGATTTTTTATTCTAAACATCTTAAATTGTTGCATCACATATCATAAACATGCATTGCATATCATATCATAAGCATAAACATTTGCATTATCCATCCATACATCCATATGCATACATGATCATCTCATAAAATTGCATAGAAAATACATAAAAAAGAAATGCATCCATATCATTTTCCTAAGCATAGCATAATAATATCATATCATCCATCCCATAGCATGTCATGAAAAGATAATGAAAAATAATATAACATTGCATCCATACATGAAAAAATATAAGCATATCACATCTCATATCAAATGCATCCATACATGTAAGCATGAAATAAGATGAACACATTATATTGAATATGTATCCTTATCATATATATATCAAAAAAATGAATGTCATGGTACAAAATCTAGATCAGTGTATGTATATTGATCATAAATACAATATCCATGAGGCTATCAAAAAGGAGCCCATGAATGTATATCTATATCAAATAATCAGACAACAAATTCAAAAAGTGTCTATACACTCAAGATAGCCCTGATGGCTGCTCCCCTCTCTGGACTGTCTCTCTGGCCAATCCCCAGCCCTGGGCTGTACATGACTCCTTTGCGAGTAATTAGGCTATCTTAGCAGCATTGGCACATGTCTGTGATAGTGCATCCTGTAATAGGCTTCCTTAGTCACGACCTCTCTATACAACTTGGTGGATACCAGGCCATGGCCATATGACCAGGGACAGGTAGATCTAGGGACCACATAGGTGTACAGAGACTGGTTCAAGCTACCACTTAGATTGACAATACTAGGGACATCATCTGCTCGACGTAGAGCCAGAGGTAGGGGAGCAAGATGGGGCCGCGAGGATGGAGATGGGGGCCAAGGAGGTGGAGGACCACCACCAGGTCAGCTAGATCAGGACAGGGGGCCACAGGACCAGCCACTCCTAGATCCGTAGGTAGGTCAACAGAGACATGATCCAGACCCAGGGTGGCAGGATCAAGATCAGGGATGACAGGATAGGGTCCCGACACCACCCAGAGATGGGGAACAGGATCAGCCAGCCGTGCAGCCAACTCTCCAGCCAGACCATAGAGATGGAAATATTTTGTAGTTATAGGCCCAGGTACAGGAATTGACACCTGAGAGGGATCATATGTGGGTAAAGCGGGACTAGGCGGTCCAGCAGAGACAGGTCGTGGAGTTGTAGGCAGTGGCAGAGATGGGCAGATGACAACAGATTAAGAGTATGTCTGCATCCTCCTCCTGGAGCATGGTATCACTTTGATCATATAGGGATCCCATCCAGGAGGCTGACTATTATAGGTTGCATTATTACCAGGCCATGCCGAGAGTAGCTTGAGTGCCAAATTTTTCACAGCGGATAGGCTACAGACCCGCAGAGGATCACGAGGAGAGAGCAGGTGGTGAGGGTAGTAGCCAACAAGGATAGCCTTCATTTTGATCAGAGACAAGATTATTTTTGCGCCCCATGGGCTCATTTTTGATAGCCCCAGTGGGCCCTTTGTACTTATGTACCCGATACACACTTGATCCAATTCTTTTGTACCATGATAGTGTATTTATTTTGATGATATATGAGATGATACTTATCTGATACGATATGTCCTATTCTTCTTTATGCTTTATGGATAGATCTTATTGTATATGCTATGCAATGTGATGTAATGATGTTCTATGTTATGATGCTATGATGATGATACTATATGAGACTTTATGTGATGGTGATGCTATGTGATGCAATGATTATGCGATGTGCATTATGTTCTATGTGATGATGCAAATGAGATGAGATGTTTTCTTTTTCAATATCTTTTTTGTTATGCACTTTTTTATGATGTATGCAAAATGCAATAATTATGCAACTAACAAATCTATATTACGCCCCTAATAGATGAAATGTAATTTTTTTTTCTTTTTTTCTTACCTTTTCTCATGCATTATATGGTGATATAAATGAATGATACTTATGTATGTTTGATGGATTTTATGACAATGATATGATATGATATGATGAATGCAAATGATGTTTTATATGATATGAATTAATGCAAATGCTTAGGTGACTAAATGCTTAGAATAACCAATCTATATTATGCAAATGATGGAAATACAATGCATGTGATATGATTTATGCTTTCTATATGATATGGTATGCATTATGCAGTATGTTGATAGTTTATGGATGCAGGATGGATGCACTGATGATGAATTTTGATTAACTGCCATGGTACCATGTTAGCACATGAAGAAGATAGAAGAAAGTAAGAGATTCCAACAAGACACAATATGATGATGATGATGAATGTCTGAGGAGTTGGGATTTTCAAAGGACCAATTATCTTATGTTTGATAACACACGTAGGTACGATGCATCAAGGTATTAAAAACCAGGATGGCGTTGTGCCTAGTGTGATGAATTTTGAATTGACAATCAGATAGGAGTACTCTTGTTCACACCTGACATATGAAACCTTATTCAAAATGTAGTTTAGATATTCCAAACATCTCAGACCAAAACATAGAAAAGCAAGCCTTCCCATGTGGTCAACAAGATATCTAAAACACCCTCCCTACACCTAAACAAAGCATGCATGACCAAGTTATATTGCCAAAATATCCAACAAGCACAACAGATAAAAAAGATAATGATCTTTGCCCCATTCCTATCTCTCTAAATCCTTTCGTTTAGGACATCATCGAGAGGTCATTGAAATGAGCGCAAAACGATAGTCAAAAGACAAAGATAAAGTAAACAAACAAGCTAATGTTCTTCAATACCACTAGCCAAGCCTAAACTACGGTGATGCCTGATGTTAATGTCCATTGTAGGAAGGATGCATCCTAGGACATGAAATTATCAAATGATTTGATTTGGGATTGATTGGGTGATAGGCTATTGACACAAAGAGTTGACTAATCTTGCTTATGTACTGACCTAGACTTGAGACTTTGACGTTTTGAGTTTTCACTTTTGAACTACTAGACTTGTTTCCTATTGTTTTACCAAAGGTTGAGGATGACAGTTGATTTATTATGAGTGATGTTTATTATGGGTGAAAGCGAGATGGGGATGAATGGATTTTTTCAAATATTTGGATGTTTTTGATGTTGTTTTTGGTATTTTATGAGATTTTGCAAATGTTTTGATTTTTAAATTTTCAAATGTTTTAGGGTTTTCTGAGATTTTGACCAAGAGACTAACCTAAGACCTATCCTAGGTGCCTTAGGGGATGATCAAAGATTATCCTTGCCTACATTATACACGCATAGACCATGTAGTTCAACTAACATAGACTCGTTTATTGATGAGCTATGAACAAACTGATTGCTAGTTTATTATGACAGACTCCTAAAGGACTGACCTAAGTGTGTCGGGGGATGATCAAAGATTAACCTTGCCTACATTCAAGGCTTAGAGACCCATAGTTTGACAAGACGACTCTGTTTTTAAATTTTTGACTAAATTTTTGATATGTTTTTGGAATTTGATATTATTTTTTGATGTTTTCGGATTTTCAAATTTTCTGATGTTTTTGGCTTTTTTAATTTTTTTGATGTTTTTGGGTTTTCAAATTTTTTGATGTTTTTGGATGTTCTAATTTTGGGACTTCAAGAATATACATGAATCTAATCCGATGAGAACATGCCCTCGGCTTGAAACAATAGACTACTTCGATAGAGGTAGGACAAACTAACCTTGAAAATGGGTCAAGTAGTACTAGGAGGGATCATGAAACGAACATAGGACCAAGCTATGATGTAGATGCCAAATGGATGATGGATGGGGATATGGAATGCGATGGATGATGGAAGCGTAATGGATGGATGATGCAGAATGAGCTGTGAAGGTCCTGGTGAATGGAAAGTGCTTATTTACACAAGGCCCCAGTTTGCCAATTTTTATTGGGAGATTGTTGGATGCTATGGATGTGTTACTGATTTGTGGTTGTCATTGATGTTAACACTATTAGAATTTGGTGTATCTATTATTGTATATGTTGAGGATATTGAGAAAATTATAAGGAAAAGTGTTTCAGGTTCCTAGTGGAACTGTGTAGGTCATGAAGGCATTTTGTTCTGTACGTAAAAGATTAGTTGATGTGGATTAATGGGTTTATTGTTGAGTTTTTCTAGATCATCTACTAGAAGTTTTAGAGGTCCACGTGAATTTTTGAGTGTGTTGTGGTCTGACAATGTTTCTGTGGTCTTTGTTAGTATTCTTGAATAAAGATTGTGTGATTTTGGTTATCTCAGTTGTTGCAGATGTTTCTCTATTGTTTCTTGGTGTTCTCTGATGTCTCTAGTTCATTCTCTATCTTTTTGGTGCATCCACATTAATCGGTGAGCTCGTGGTTGAAGATATTTGTGCACATGTTTGGTTTTTCATGTTTCTAGCCAACATGTTGGTGGTAGCGTGTTGTGGATCCTTGAGGTGAAATTAATCTAAGTATTTTTGTGTTGGAGATATTAATTTGGGTCTCCACTATGTTGTGGCTGACCTTGGTGGATACACATTAAAATTTAATTGTAAATCTGGGCTGACATTGCAAATATATTTATTTTCTTGGTTAACAAAGTTGTGATGGAATCTCCTATAGTTGATATATAAGAGCGATTGTGTGATCGGTGGAAAGTGTACTTCGTGTGCTCTGATGTGCATATGTGCAAATATCTTTACTAAGTAGAGTGTGAAGAAGATTTTGCGAAGTGTGAAGAAGTGTTGAGATTAATTGGAACTATAATTAGGCTTGTGAAGAAGTTATTTTCTCAGTTCATACCCTCCGGATTTTTAATCCAACCCTATTGTTGGACAATGAGTCCTCTTTTGTAATTGAGCAGTGAGCTCTAGGCAGTGTGCTTGAATGCATGTGCATTCCCCTTATTGTTTTCATTATACTTTTAGTAGAGTATAATCTTGTGGACTAACATTCATCGTGGTTTTTCCCCTAATAGGGTTTACATGTAAAAAATATTGGTGTTCTTTGTCTCTCTAATGTGTTAATTGCTTATGGTTAATTGTTCTTTCATCAGATCTATGATTAAGGATAAATTAAGTCATAAAAGGTTTTAATTTTTGGGACAACTAATTCACCCCCCCTCTCAGTTTTCTATCCTTGTTTTTCCAACAATTGGTATCAAAGCTACTTCCTCTAAAGAAGTCTTACAACTTGAGATGATCCAGGATGGAAACATCAACATTCAAGAAGGACAATCCTAGATTTGATGGCACCAACTACTCACTGTGGAAAGTCAGGATGCAATTTCATCTGCAATGCATTGGTGATGCTTATTGGAAAATTACAAAAGATCAATATACTATTCCTCAGAATGGTCCCTCCTTTGCTGATGAAATCAAAGATGCTGAGAGTAATACCAGAGCTATGGAAGCATGGGTGATCACCCTAATAGATTCAGAGATGGCTAATGTGATAGGTCTGCAGAGAGCTCATGAGATTTGGACAAAGCTAGAAACTTTGTATGAAGGAGATACACAGGTGAAGATGGCTAAGCTACAGAGCTTGAAAGGAAAGTATGAGAACTTGAAGATGGGTGAAGATGAAAATATTAATTCTTTTATGCAAAGAGTAAATGAAATCGTGCTAGGTATTAAATGTGTCGGTCGTTTAGTAAGTGAGGATGAAATTGTGGCTAAGATACTCAAATCCTTGCCTCCTTACAAAATGAAGGTTCATGCTATTGAGGAATTTATGTGTATAAACAAGATGACAAGAGATACACTGATAGGAAAGCTTGCTGCTTTTGAAATAAGTGAATTTGGTGAATCTACACCAAAAACTAAATCTGCATTCAAAGCTACTATATCCAGAAGTTACAGGAAAAGATACAGACCGGGAGAGAGCTCCAAAAAGATATCTAAATATGATGAAGAACTGAAATAGATCGAAGACCAAGAAAGAGAAGTACAAGAACATGAAGCACTGATTGCAAAGCAAGAAGGAAGAGGAAAAGGTAAGTATGAAGATGTATTTCCTATTAAATGTTTTTCATGTAGTAAGATAGGTCATTTTGCTTCAAGATGTCCTAAAAGAGTTCCTAGGACTAAGCCTAGAAAACCTAGATTCCAAAAGAAATGCTACTTTGCTGAAGAAGCAGTAACTGATGATGAGTTTGATAAAGATAATGAAAGTTAAGATGATTGGGCTTTCATTGCTACCATTGAAAATAAAGTTGTGTCTAATGAATCTACCGAAGATAAGAAAGCTCTTGCAAACTGAGTTGAGGAGAAATATGAGTGGGTCATTGATAGTGGATGCTCACATCATATGACTGGTGATAAAAGCAAGTTTGTGAATCTAGAGAAGTATGATGGTGGGGTTGTAATATTTGGAGATAACAATGCTTGTGTGATTTGTGGAAGAGGTTCTATTAGCCTTGGTGGTAAGGAAAACACTGATGAGGTTCTCTATGTTGAAGGCCTAAATCATAACTTGTTAAGTGTTGGACAAATGGTACACAAGGGATATGATCTGCAATTCAAGAATGGAAAATGCAAGATTTGTGGGAGTTCAGGAAACATGATTGCTACTGGTGTGCAAACTAAAGGTAATATTTTTCACTTAAATATTGCTAGTGGAAGTTGCTTAATTGCTCAAATAGATGAAAGTTGGTTGTGGCATAGGAGGTTGTGTCATGTAAACTTTGACAACATTATCAAAATAAGTTCTACTCAAGCAGTAAGAGGTCTGCCTAGGTTAGTAAAGCCTGCTAATGTAATATGTCAAGAATGTCAGATGGGTAAACAAACTAGAGTCTCCTTTCAGAGCAAACAATTTCAGTTGAATAATGTGTTGGAACTACTACCTAGTGATCTTTGTGGTCCATGTAGAGTTAGAAGTATTCATGGAGAAAGGTATTTTATGCTGGTCATTGATTATTACTCTAGAATGTTTTGGGTTTCCTTTTTAAGAGAAAAGTGTGAAGCATTGGACAAGTTCAAAACTTTCGAGGCTATGGCTGAAAATGAAAAAGGTTTGAAAATTAAGTGCCTGAGATCTGATAGGGGTGGAGAATTCATTTCAAAAGAGTTCAATTCTTATTGTGAAGAACATGGAATCAAAAGACAACTATTTGCTCCTCGAACCCCTCAACAAAATGGAGTTGCAGAAAGAAAGAATAGAAATTTTTGGATGCTGCAAGAACAATGATGATAGAAGGAAATGTGTCTTAGATGTACTAGAGTGAAGCGGTAAGAACTTCTTTATATACTTTGAATTGGGTAAATGTGAATGGTATTTCTGGTAAGACCCCTTATGAATTATGGTTCGGTTACAAGCCTACTGTTAAGTATTTCAAGATCTTTGGAAGCAAATGTTATAATAGGAGAGATGATGATTTAGGAAAGTTTGAGGCTAGAAGTGATGAAGGGATCTTCCTAGGTTACTCCACAAAGAGAAAAGCATACCGATGCTATAACAAAAGACTGAGAAAGATTGTTGAGAGTGCAAATGTCAGAGTTGATGAGGACTCTATCAAATCATCCATACGATGCAGCTATGATTTAGATGAAGATAACACAAATCAAGGGTAAAATACTCAAATGCCGAATCTACTTTAGACTGTTCCATATGTTTCGATGAAGCAACCACAAGTTGTTCCAGAAAATCAAGTTAGTTAGGAAGCTCATACAAGTGCTAGTATAGAAGAAAGTTTAGAAGAAACAAAAGTCTAAGAAAGTCCCAAGACTCCAAGGTATGTAAAGCTTAATCACTCTAAAAGTCAAATCATAGGAGATAAGAGAAAAGGAGTGAAAACTAGAAGAATAATTGTAGAAGATTATTGTCTGATTTCCAAGATTGAACCTAAGAGTGTCACTGAAGCCTGTCAAGATGGACATTTGCTGAAAGCCATGAAAGAAGAACTGACACAGATTGAAAAGAATGACACATGGATGCTGGTTCCTAGACCCAAAGACAAGAATATGATTGGTACTAAGTGGTTATTCAGAAAAAAGATGAATGAAGAAGGTGAAGTGGTCCGGAATAAGGCAAGACTAGTATGTAAAGGGTACTCTCAAATGGAAGGTATAGATTTTGAAGAAACCTTTGCCCCTGTTGCTAGAATTGAAGCAGTAAGATTATTTCTTGCTTATGCTACTTATAAGAACTATAAAGTCTATCAAATGGATGTAAAGTCTGCATTTTTGAATGGGGAACTAGAAGAAGTATACATTGAACAACCTAATGGATTTTAGATAACAGATAAGGAAGGCATGGTTTGCAGATTGAAGAAAACTTTGTATGGACTCAAACAAGCCCCCAAAGCCTGGTACACTAGATTGGACAAATATCTACTAAAGCTTGGATTCACTAAAGGTACCGCTGATAGTAACTTATATTTCAAGTTAGATCATGATAAGGAGTTAATAATAGAAGTCTTTGTTGATGACATCATTTTTGGAGGAGATGATAATCTATGCATGAAGTTTGCGGATGAGATGAAGAATGAATTTGAGATGAGTATGATTGGAGAGATGAAGTTCTTTCTAGGATTGCAAGTTACTTAGTTGGACAAGGGGATTTTCATATCTCAGTTCAAATATGTGAAAGAAATGTTGAAGAAGTTTGGTATGTAAGACTCCAAACCTATTGGTACTCCCATGGTAACCGGATGTAAGTTGACTTAGAATGATGAATCTCCTAAAACAAATCAAACTTGGTACAAATCAACGATTGGTGGATTGCTGTACTTGACTCAGACTAGACCAGATATTATGAATGCTATGTGTATGGTCGCTAGATTTCAAGTTGATCCAAAAGAATCACATGTGATTGATGTAAAAAGAATCTTTATATATCTGAAAGGAACAATTGAATTTGGACTGTGGTATCCAAAGGATGATGATCTCACTTTGTGTGCATACACTGATGCGGATTGGGATGGTGATGTAGATGACAAGAAAATTACTAGTGGTGGTGCTTTCTTCTTAGGGAAGAAGCTGGTGTCCTGGTTAAGTAAAAAAAAAATTCCATTTCTCTATCCACTCCTGAAGTAGAATATATTGTTGCTGCAAATAACTATACTCAAGTGATATGGATGAAACAAATGATGAAAGATATCGGGGTAATATATGAAGAGCCTATTGCCATATACTATGACAATTCAAGTGCAATAAATATATCAAGGAATCTGGTATGACACTCGAAGACAAAACACATATCAATCAAGTTTCATTTCTTGAGGGAAAAAGTGAATGAAAAAGAAGCCAGATTGGAGTATGTGCCTACCAAAGAATAGGTTGCAAATATATTTACTAAGCCATTTCCGAAAGATACTTTTCAGTATCTCAGAGGAATGCTAGGGGTAATTACCCCTCCTAATAGGAACTAAATGATGCATTTACTTGCATTAATCTGTGAGCTACATTGCTATATCTTGATCCGAATTGATGTTTCTGAGGCTGCTACTCAGGGGGAGTAGTTAGATGTGCAGATATGTGGTTCAAAGAATATGGAAAGGTCATAGTACATTTTCCATTGATGTCAAAGGGGGAGAAGAGTTATGTGAAAAATGTCTTAGATGGAGAAGTGCTACATGACAAATCTTTTTAGAAATGAAGTTGGGTTGATGGTATTTTTCACATCATGTGTTTCCATCAATGCCAAACGGGGAGATTGTTGGATGCCGTGGATGTGTTGCTGATATGTGGTTGTCATTAATGTCAACACTATTAGCATTTGGTGTATCTATTACTGTATATGTCAAGGATATTGAGAAAATTAGAAGGAAAAGTGTTTCAGGTTCCTAGTGGAACTGTATAGGTCATGAAGGCGTTTTGTTCTGTACGTAAAAGATTAGCTGATGTGGATTAAAGGGTTTATTTTTGAGTTTATCTATATCATCTACTAGAATTTCAGAGGTCCGCATGAATTTTTGAGTGTGTTGTGGTCTGACAGTGTTTTTGTGGTCTCTGTAAGTATTCCTGAATAAAGATTGTGTGATTCATGTTATCTCAGTCGTTGCGGATGCTTCTTTGTTGTTTCTTGGTGTTCTCTGATGTCTCTAGTTGATTCTCTATCTTTTTGGTGTGTCCACATTAATTAGTGAGTTCGTGGTTGAAGATCTTTGTGCGCATGTTCAGTTTTTCATATTTCTAGCCGACATGTTGGTGGTAGCGTGTTGTGGATCCTTGAGGTGAAATTAATCTAAGTATTTTTGTGTTGGAGATATTAATTTGGGTCTCCACTATGTTGTGGCCAACCTTGGTGGATACGCATTAAAATTTAATTGTAAATCTGGGCTGACATTGCAAATATATTTTATTTTCTAGGCCGATGAAGTTGTGATGGAATCTATTGTAGCGGATATATATGAGCGATTATGTGATCGGTGGAAAGTGTGCTTCGTGTGCTTCGATGTGCGTATGTGCAAATATCTTTACTGAGCAGAGTGTGAAGAATATTGAGCGAAGTGTGAAGTGTTGAGCTTAATTGGAACTGTAATCAGGCTTGTGAAGAAGCTATTTTCTTAGTTCATACCCTCCAGATTTTTAATCCAAACCCTATTGTTGGACAATGAGTCCTCTTTTGTAATTGAGCAGTGAGCTCTAGGCAGTGTGCCTGAATGCATGTGCATTCCCCTTATTGTTTTCATTATACTTTTAGCAGAGTATAATCTTGTGGACTAACATCCACCATGGTTTTTCCCCTAATAGGGTTTCCACGTAAAAAAACTTGGTGTTCTTTGTCTCTCTGATGTGTTAATTGCTTATGGTTAATTGTTCTTTCATGAGATTTGTGATTAAGGATAAATTAAGTCAGAAAAGGTTTTAATTTTTGGGACAACTGATTCACCCTCCCCTCTCAGTTGTCTGTCCTTGTGTTGCCAACAGTTTTCACCAAGGTACTTGCCCAAAGTGCCACCGAAGTGGTTTTCACTAGAGGACATTTTTTTCTCTTTACTACTTTTTTTTTTAATCCTTTTTCTGATTTTTTTTGGATTTTTTGCTTTTTTGCTTTTTTTGTTGTCACCAAGACACCTGTTTGCCAAGTTTTCATCAGGGTGACCATTTTTCAGGACATTTTATGATTTTCTAATTTTTTGGTTCTATACCTTGCAAGATTTAGGCATAAAACTTTTTGAGGTGGGAGTTGTTCATGGGATCCTGCAGACCCTTCGGGTGTTGATAAGTGATATGCCCCTGAATTGTAGCTTGCTGTGATGACAAATGGTCCCAACCAGTTTGGTTCAAATTTTCCTTTTCTGTTTGGATTTGGGAAGTTCTTCTGATTTTCCTTCAGCACAAGTTCTCCTACCTGGAATGTTCGACTCTTAATCTTCTTGTTATAGCTCCGCTTGAGTCGGTTCTGATAGACTTGCAAATGATTTAAGGCATCCATACACCACTCATCCAACAACTCCAGCTCATTCAGTCTTGATACTTAGTACTCATCATTCGTGATGAGGTTCTACAGTGATATTCTTAGTGATGGGAGCTCGATCTCAATGGGTAATATGGCTTTTGATCCGTAGACTAGGGAAAACAGGGTGGCACCTGTTGGTGTGTAGATGTTGGTTCGATAGGTCTAGAGGGAGGGATTTAATTGCAGATGCCAGTCACGACCTGCATCATTGATTGTCTTTTTGAGGATTTTCAGAATGGTTTTATTGGTGGCCTCTACTTGTCCATTGCGTTGGGGATAATATGGAATGGAAAAGTGATGTTGGATTTTGAATTTGTCGCATAAGTCGCGAACATCCTTATTCTTGAATGGTGTCCCATTATCTGAGATAATGACTTGTGGGACACCGTAGCAACATATGAGGTAGTTCAAGATGAACTTTGATATTTTCTATTTGGTGATGTATGAGATGGGGATGGCTTCCACCCACTTGGTGAAGTACTCAATGGCGGTAATGATAAACTTGTGGCCACTGGATGAGGTGGGGGTGATTTTTCCGACGAGATCGAGCCCCCACTACGAAAAGGGCCATGGTGTGACAATAGGATGAAGCTCTTGAGCTAGAGCATGGATGAGGTCCCCATGCTGCTAACATTGGCAATACCTTTTGACATATGCACACACTTCTCTTTCCATAGTAGGCCAATAGTACCCCGTCCTTAGCAATTTCTTGGCCAAGGTAATTCTACTCAAGTACAAACCACAAATACCGTTATGCACCTTGGTCAAGGCGGTCAATGCCCCCTCAACATTTAAGCAGCGTAACAAGGTTCCTTCTATGCTCCTACAGTAAAGGGTATTTCCTAGGATGAAAAACCAGGATGCTTTCTTGACAAAGGTTTTCTTAAGGTTTGAGGTTATGTCAGCTGGGAGGACTCCTATTCTTAGATAAGTGTATATGTCGTGGTACCAAGGATCACTAGGACCAACGATTTCGCACACAAATTTTGACTCCAATACCTCGAATGCAGGTATGAGAAGCTTCTCTACTAGGAATTCATGCTTTGGGACATTGCAAGGGATATCCAATAGGGATCCAATTGTTGCCATGGCGTCTGTTGCTTTGTTGTTTTTTCTAGGTATCTGCTCAAATGTGATTTCAATGAAGGAATATTTGAGACTTTCCACCAATTTATTGTATGGAGTTAGCTTGTCATCCTTAGTCTGGTATTCATCATTCACTTGATTGATTATTAGCTGTGAATCCCCATATACCTTGAGATCCATGATATGCCACTGCACTGTTATTTTGAGTTCTATGGTTAGAGCCTCATATTCTATGATATTGTTTGTGCAGGGAAATGCCAACTTGTAGGACCTTGGTATGCAATCTCCTTGTGGAGTGATGAAAAAGACACCGAATCTTGATCCATGCTATGTGTAGGAGCCATCAAAGTAGAGTTTCCAATGGTCGACTATGCTGAGATTGAAGATGGATTCATTTGGAAACTATGATATGAGTGGATTCTTTGAATACATGGGTGCTTCTGCAAGCTGATATGTGATCACCTGGCCTTTGATTTATTTCCATTCCATGTACTTGATGTCGTATTCAGATAGAATCATGACCCACTTGGGCATCCTTCTTGTGAGCATTTCCTTTGATAATAGGTACTTGAGGGGGTCAATTTTGGCGATGAGTTTGATTTTGTGTGCCAACATGTAGTATCTAAATTTTTGTGAAGCAAACACTACTACTATACAAGATTTTTTGATGAATGAGTAGTTTAACTCATGCCCGACCATTGTGATTTTGATGTAATAGATAACCCTCTCTATCCCATTTTCATCGTGCTGAGCTAGTAGAGCACCGAGGGCTACTATTGTTGTTGATATGTAGAGGATTAGAGGATTTCTTGGGATTGGTGGAATGAGGACCAGAGGTGTGAGCAGATATTCTTTGATTTTGTTGAAGGCTTGGTTGCATTTTTCATCCCATTTATATGCTACTCCGTTGTGAATTAGGTGAGAATACATGATTTTCTTGTCTACCAGTTGTGCTATGAATCTGCAGATGGACTAAAGCTTGCCTTGGAGGCCTCTCAACTGTTTCAATTTTTTGGGTGCCTCTATCTCGAGGATTGCTTTTACCTTGGCAAGATCTATTTCAATACCACTCATTAACACTATGTATCCCAACAACTTTCCTGACTGTACACCAAAAACACACTTCTTTTGATTTAAATGGACCTTGTATTCCTCTAGCCTATCAAAAATCACACTCAAAGTTGCTATGTGATCTCTCCTCTTTCTGGATTTTTCTAGTATGTCATCAACGTAATCCTCGATGGTTTTATGGATCATGTCATGGAAGATTAATGTCATGGCCCTTTGATAGGTGGCCCCAACATTCTTTAAGCCAAATGGCATCATGTTCCAATAGTATGTCCCCCATGGACAAGTGAAGGCCATTTTATGTTGGTCTTCTTTGGCAATCATTATTTAGTTGTACCCAGAGAAACCGTCCATCAAAGAAAGAATTTCATCTCCCACTGTCATGTATACAATCATGTCGATGTTAGGCAATGGGAAATCGTCCCTCAAGAATGATTTGTTCAGGTCTCTGAAGTCTGTGTAGATACAAATTCCCCCATTTGGTTTTGAAATAGGAACTAGATTTGATACCCACTCTGGATAGTCAATTGGTCATATGAACCCTGCATCAAGTAGCTTCTTCAATTCCATTTTAACCAATAAGGCTATGTGGGGATGCATTTTCCACAGGCTTTTCTTTAGGGTAGACTGCTAGATGGTGGACAACAATCTTTGGATCAAGCCTGGGCATGTCGACATAGCTCCATGCAAAGTTAACTTTCCATTCTCTCAAAAAGGCAGCTAGGAGCTCCTGTTCCTTTGACAACAATGACTCTACATAGAATGTGATGTGCGGTGTCTCCTCTATTCCCAAGTTGACTGGGTTGCATTTTTCGGCTAGAGCTGCTGATTTTTCTTGATATAGAGCTCTGAGAGGAAGATTGAAACCCCCATCCTCAGGCACCTCAGAAAGGTTTTCACCATTGGATGTGTCCTTTCTTTTTACTATTTTCGGTTCCGAGAGTGCCACAATGTGGTTTTCACTCAAGGACCTAGAGATTATTCTCTTTTTTTCACTTTTGTGACTGAGGAATTCAATTTTTCCCAATAGTATGCATGTGTGTCTATCTCAATGATAAATCCTACTTTATGATTCCCACATGGAATATTATCCTGCAATCCCATGAATTCTGAGAGTGCCTCATCATTTTCAAATGTGTCAAGAATTGGTGGTCCTCTTTGGTCATGATCAATGAGGTGGGGGTAGACAAGTTTTATCTCATGGGATTGGTTTTTAGACTCATAGGATAGGGTGCTGATCATAGAGAGATTAGAGTCTTCAAATAGTATGGGTATACCTCTCTCGGGTTCATCATCCTCACTACTGCACACCTCAGTGATGTCAAAGGTGAAATTTTCTAAGGGAAAACCAATGGATATGGCAATTGAAGGGTGGATGCGTTTGCTGAGGAATTTTGACCTTGTTAATCGATGGATTATGTCCACGTATGGTTATACTCAGAGGGGTACATCCGAGGGAAAGATTTCTCATTCGCGTCTCAGGAATGATGGGTATTAGAAGTTCATTGTTGTTTTGTCCCAGTTTTCTATTTCTATCATAGACCATGGTGAGCATCATTTGTAAACCCTTACTACTGTCATCCATAGGTAGGTTAGCTACTGGTTTGTTGTCTTGGTATAGAAGGCTTGATGTGTACTCTTCTATTACTTCCTGGCTGAGATCTCCCCAACTCCTGAATCCAGAGGGGTCAACTCTGTTGGTTTGGGATGATGTTCCAGCTAGTTGGGGTTGCCCATGGGACCTAGGAGATTGTGGTAACTCTCCTACCATGAAAGCACCTTTCTTCATTTTGTAATTCCCACACCCATTGTCTTGGATAATGACCTTGATATTAGAGATGGCTGGGATGGCGGGTGTCTCTATCATAGAAGTGGAGGTGAGAGTAGCTAGATCAATGTATGGAGTTGATGGGCCTTCATCATTTTTAGGCACTTGGGGGATTTTGTAATATTTTTCCTCTAGGATTTTGTAGTAGGAGAAGGGTTCAAGATCCCCATGGATAGTGATCTCTTGGCCTTGGTATGGAAATTTTACACATTGGTGGAAGGTGGAAGCAACAACTTGCATCCTGTGAATCCAAGGATGCCCCAGGAGGATATTATAAGGGAATTCCAGGTCGTGAACCTGACATGTCGTTTCCATGATGGCCGACCCTACTTGAATAGGGAGTTGGATAGTGCCCCGAAACACTCTTTCTTGATCATCATAGGCTCTGATAGTTATGCCTTCTCCTTTTTCAACAACATCTTCAGAGAAGCCCAATATTTTTATTAATTAGAGGGTGCATATGTTCAACCCTACACCTCCATCTACTAGGACTCTCTTGACCTTGTTTTTATGGATGTAAGCCTCCAGATGAAGCACACGATTGTGGGATGGTTGTGTTGGAAGATCTTGTTTTGAAAATGTCAAGAGATGAGGTGTGCAACCAAAGCTTGGAATTGATCCACATTAAGATCAGTGGGGACAAAAGATGAGGCCAAGGCTTCTTCTAGGATCCTTCTATGGGTGGATGAAATTTTTAGCAACTCCATGATAGAGATTTGTGCTAGGGTTATTTTCAGCTGATCAAGGACATTATAGCTGTTGGGAACAGATGTTGAGTTGGAAGTGGGTGCTCTTTTTGGTTGAGATGAGCCTACAATGGTAATTTTCCCGCTTCTTGTGGTGACTCCACAATCGGCTTGGGATCCTTTGATGGTGATGGTAGTACAATACTCATCTAGGGATATGACGACATGGTCATATACATGATTCATGCTCTTGAAGGTACCCTTCCCCTTATCATTGTTATTGTTCCCTTTGTTGTTATGATTGGGCATTAGATTTGTGTAGATCTTGAGGTTTTGATTTCCTACCAGTTGTTCCACATTTATTATTTTATCATCAATAAGGTCTTGAATTAGGTTTTTCAACCTCATACAATTGACAGTTGTGTGTCCCTTGATATTATGGAAATCATAAAGGTGATTTTCATTATACCATGGTGGTTTTACCAAGGGTTCTTGATAATTTTCATAGGTGGGGATTGTGATGAGTTTTTCCGCCAGTAGCCTCTTCATGATGGATCCAGTCGATTCCCCAAGGGCTGTGTACTTCTACTTGGGGGAGTTTTTGTTTCGTTGGGGTGGCCCCCTTTGATCGTTTATATTGTTGATCATTTGATTGTTTGGATGTTGTGTCATCGTGTTAGCTTTATGATTGTTTTGATTATAGTTTTGGGGTTTTTGTTGGGGTGCGGGTGTGTTTTGCCGAGGAGTGTTGATGACAAGTTTGGTGTCGACAACACCATCATTGGTAATTTTTTTGTTCTTCGCCCATGTGCGAGGTTTGTCATTATAACTGGATGATGGATGATTGTTTTGTTGTTTAGGATATGCAGGTGACCCTCCCTGTGCAATAAGGGATCGTTCAATGTTGAGCACCTTGGAGATCAATTGGTCATATGTGCTGATCCCTTGCACTTTGAGATGGAATGCCAAGGATCCTTCGAGATTTGAAATGATACTGCAAACTTATTTTTTAGGCATGGCCCATTTGCTTTGATTGGCCTTGGATCACCATCGTTGTAAGAAGGAAGCAAATGATTCGTTCTTACCTTGTTTCAGAGCTGATAGTTCCTCTAGACTAACATCCATACCAATATTGAATGCGTAATTTTTGATGAATGCGTCTACTATTTCTTGGAACTTTTTGATGCCAGGAGGAAGGCGAGAGAACCACTCCATGGCTTGGCCAACCAAACTTCTAGGAAATAGCCGCATCAAATATGTATCATCATATGCGATTTCCATGCAATGCACTTGGAATTCCCTGATGTGATCTTTAGGGTTACTCGTCCCATGGTATTTATCAAATTTAGGGATCTCAAATCCATTTGGGAATGGTTTCATTGCAAGACTCCTGTCAAATGGATAAGGACACAAGTTGCTTGGTGTTTTTGTGGTTTTCTGTAACTGAAGATCAAAAACTTGTTGCGAGAGAAACCTGATTTGTGATGTCACATCATTTTGCAGATCAGGGGGTGGAATGAAGGTGTTATGTAGTGCTTCAATTGTTGGTGGGATGGGTGGGTTGGTTGGTGCTTGAATATTTTGTTGTGCCAAGTATGCTTGTAGTTGCTGTTGTACCAACAATGCCTATTGTTGGTCCTGTTGTTGTTGTGCTAATAGTGGCTGTTGCTGAGATTGCTGTTGTTGTTGTGCTAACAACGCTTGTTGTTGGGATGCTAATCAGGCTACTTCTTGCTGATCTTGGTATTGCTTTAGTGCTTGCTGGTATGTTTGTTGTTGGGTTGGTTGTTTTTGTGTGAGGTACTGCACTTGTGCCTTTGCTTGCACTTGTGCTTGTGCTTATTGAGCTTGCTATTGGGCTTGAGCTTGCACTTGTGCTTGAGCCTGGGCTTGTTCTTGTTGGGAAGCTTGTGAAATCTATGTAGCTTGTGCAGCTTGTGTAGCCTGAGCAGCTTGAGTGGCTTGTTTTTTTTGTTGCAATAAGGCTTGGGCTTGTGTAGCTTGTTGTGCTTGTTGCGCTTATTGCACTTGTAGTGCGGCTTGGGCAGCTTGAGAGTCTTACTGAGTAGCTAGTTGTGAAGCTTGTCAGTTTTGGATTTATTGGAGTGCCTTCTAATAGGAAGCTTGTTGAGTGGCTTGCAATGCAATGCTGTATTGGTTTGATGTGTTTGAATTGGGTGGCAATGGTGGTGGATTTGGGATGGTGTTTGTTGTGGTGATGAGAGGCACCGTTGTATTGATGATTGGGATTTGGGTGGTGGATGGTGTGATTGATATGCTTGGTCCTTAAGAGACCATATTTTGAGATGTTTGGGGGATGGTTGATGATGTGATGGTGGTTGCATTACCGGGATGGTTTCCATCTATTGTTGTGATATCAATGTCAAGATGGGTAGATTCGGTATGATATTTTGATTAATGATCGGGGGGTTGATTTGATTTTGTTGATTGATGTTTGGTAAAGGGGGAAGCCCTAAACCAAGAGATGATGTGGATATTGATTGAAATGGTGGAAGTGGTGGAAAAGTGAGTGGCATACTCCGTTGGGGAAATGATGAAGACGAAGGGTCAAAGATGCCCCCTGGTCCAAATAAGTCACCTTCTCCTTGCGAAGTTATAGGGAGGGAGGTTTGAGGTGTTGTGTGAAATGATGATGATGGATTATTAGGATTGTGAAAGGTGAGGGGGACATACAAATGTGATTGATTTTGGGGTATGGTTTGTCCCAAGATGGTATTTGCGTCCAAATTTTGATTATTCACAAGGGGGTGTGCTTGTATGGCATTGAGAAATGTGCTTCCATTGTTAACAATGGGTTGAGTTGGAGTGATGGATGATGTAATTTGGGGGATGGTCTGAGTGACATTTTAAATTGGGAGTGTGGTTGATATTGGAGGCATGATCCCAAAAGGTGATTCCACAATAGTACTCACATCGAAATCGAAAGGGAGTTTAGCCCCTTTATTTTCTAACTCAAGCATATATTGTGAGGGATTGAGTTTCATCATGATGTTGATAATTCTATGATTCTTGGGATTTTGGAGCATTTCGATGATCTCATCTTGTGACATCCCAAAGGGATTATTAGTAAGGTCCTCCACTTGGCCTTCCTCTTGAGGATTTTGTGATGATGAAGGAAAGTTAGTTAGAGGATTGATTGATCCAACGAGATTCATTTCGGAATTGGTTTGACTTAGGTCACTGGAAGTGGATGTTTCTTTGTTGGCTTCCATGTTCCTCTTATGTTGAGATCTAGTTTGAACCATAAAATAAGGCTCAAAGGAGAAGATCTAGGATGATTAAGGATCAAAGGTGAAATGATGAAGTGAGTGAAAGATGGATGATATGGATGATTGAACTCTTAGAAGATCTTGAGGGGATGCTAGACTTTTGGGACTTTTTTGGATTCTTGGATTTGTTTTGGACTTTGATTTTTAGGATTCTTGGATTTTGACCTTGACTTGGTTTTGTATTTATTTGACTTTTGATAATGAACAAATGGATCCCAAGATGTTGGATGCTATTTATGGGATAGAATTGTTCACAAGATGATAATTTGAATAAGTGTAGGGAGAAGGATGCATCTACCCACACCTACCCAAACAAGTTGATAATTCACCTAAACATATGGAGAAGGATACATATACATATACCTAGCTAAACAAGATGATTTGATGATAATCTGACTAAGCACATGAAGAAGGATGCATCTACATATACTTATCCAAACAAGATGATTTGATGTTTGATTCAAGGATTTTGATTTGCCAAAAAGTCTAGCATGAAGGATGATTTTCAAGATTTTCAAGAGTTGTTGGTGAGATGATTTTGGTTTGATGTTTAAAAGATGGATGAATATTTTGATTTGATCCTATGTGTACCTAAAAGGACTCTTGTTTACAAGACCTTGGTTTTGAAGAACATGCTTTTCTCTAAACAAGATGTTCAAATTCTTGAAAAAGATTTGGATTTTGACAAAAATAGAACGAGTACAAACCAAGATTGTTTCTTGAAGATTTTCTGTAAAAGTTGAAAATTAATCTTCGTCTGAGTTTGTAGAGCGTTGAGAGACACTTTTGATGTTCTTTTGGATTGAGAGATTTTGACTTTGGTTTCTGGATTTTGATCTTGCGTGAAATAATTTGAGACACATGTGTGGGGTTCAATTGTTCTTAGCTTTTCTTAGTGACTTATTTTTACCACACAAATTTCTTGATTAATTTTTGAAACTAGATGTCCAATGTCTTAACTTCTTCTCATTCCACAAAGTATATTATGTGGAACTTTGATGAAATCAAGGAAAAAGTTACCTATTGTTGACTTTCGTAAGGAAATTGAGATATAAATTCAAATTTTTAGAAACCTCTAAGGAAAAATCCCAAGGGAAAGTAATAACACATGAATCTTATCAAAGATATTTTCCTCCTAAAGGGTTTGAAGTTTTGATGACAATGTTGAATGTTTGTTTCCAAGTGTTTGCGAACAAGCAAAGTGTTTTGTTTCTAAGAACATGCACAATCCTATGGATATGAAAGATTGTATTTGTTGAATCTCCACTTGGACAAGTCCAACTATGCCTACTTTTAGTGAATGGTTAGATGCTTGACCCCATTGGCTCCCCTCCATGACACTCACTTATACGGGGCAGCCAAGCATCAATACCCATGAAACTCCCATGGCATACTTTCCATTTCTACTAAAAGCCATAAAAGTGTAGGGCGGCTTTAGAACGACTATTCTTGCACCAACAAATAGATCAAGGATTTTAGCCTTTTCTAAACAAGGGTTTTAATATAGACTTTCCGTTTGTGGGGGATCATCCATTTGGCGAGAGACCATTGCTGCCCTTCTCATCAGAATGACCATTGTGATATTGGCCTTTGTTCCAATATCCACACTTATATACCAGTTGGAAGTCTCTTGGCTTTAACATGCTTCCGGTTGGGTCATTCCCTTGGGTGATTACTTTTTCCCACAAGGAAGGCCCTCTAAGATAAACAAAAGTGAGCAAACATATCTGTAACTTGATCAATCCTTGTTGCGAAATAAAGAGAGAGAATGTGTACACAATACGCTCCACTCACACTCACAAGATGTTTTTTTCAATTTTTAATCCTGAAATGAAATGTGGAGGCAATCACTTTACCCAACTTAAGATCACCAAAAAGCCTTTTGATTCTCAAGATCGCCGTGAGGCGTGAGAGAAGCGCATACGTCTTTTCGATGGTATTACTTTGGGTAAGTGATTATAAGGCAAAGTAGGACATGTTCATTTTAAATCCACAAAGAAACAATTTGATTCTTTTTAGAGCACCAAAAATGAAATATGGAGATTTCCTTATTCAATTGTTAATCCTCAAACCAAATCTAGTGAGTTTCTCCTAAAGTTCTTTTTAAGCCCTTTGCAACAAAAATTAAATGCCTTTGTAGTGTTCTTTTTAGATCCCAAAAGAAATTTAGTATGTCCTAAGCACATGAAAAGAAACAAATCCTTATGAGAGATTATGAATCCTCTAAGAGTGTTCAACAAACACTAAAGTGTTCAAAAACACTTGATATCATGAGATGATGATGTCATTATGCAACTTCCACTAGGTTTCTTTTCTTCACCTTTGATTAAGCCAACCTACAAAAAACCAATTAGAACTGCAAAATAGAGGTCAGGAAAGCAATTAATAACCCAAAAGATAAAAAATTAAAAAAACACATGTCATAAAAAATTGAAATTTCACTTTTTACTTCAATCTAGTGGTGGAGTCTACACAGGCGGTGTAGTTTGAGGAACCTAGTGGTGCTATATGACACCGCTAATTTTGCAAGTGGTGCTCTGTAGCAAAATAGAGAGCATGATTACGTCGGACTTTTACCAAGCGGTGTAGTTTGGAGTTTTAAAAATTCCAACGCGTGAGATTTGAACCAGCGGTGGAGTTAAGAATTTTAAATTCTAGGCCGGAAAGACACAATGGCGTGGTTTGAAGTTTGAAGCGGTGCTATATAGCGATGCTGGAATGCTAGCGGTTCTGTATGGCGACACTGGACTGATAGTGATGCAGTTCCTTGTAGACACAAAAAATAGAGAAAAAAACATAAAATTTTGTGAGAAAACGTGATTTAAACTTGAGATTTCTCCTCCCTCTAGTACCAAATGTAGAACCCCAATCTTAATACCTGTAAAACACAATAAACAAATGATTAGATCAAATGCAAGTAAGAATAAAGATTCCCCATGAAATTCATTAGCAATGCTCAAAATAGGAAACAAGAATGAAGAACACAATGAAAAAGCAATGAAATCCTAATTAAGCAAGAAAACTCTTGATCCCATGGGGGAATTGGTGCCAATTTGATGTGAAAATTGGCCCTTTCCCAACTCCTATGATGCAATGTTGATGAATGATGAAGGATGATCCACTTTTTTGAAGATTCACTTGAGCTCCATGATGAAAAATTTGCATAACCTAGCTAAGACTTTGATAAAATGGATGTAGATGACGATGCTTGAAGATAAAATTGAGTATAGTGAACTTGATCAAATTGTAGATGATCAAATGAGGAGAGAAACCTCTTATTTATAGAAAGATAAGATGGAGAAATGCCCAAAATGAAGCAATGTGGGACTAACTTTCAACCAATGGCCAAATTCCACTTGTCAAGATGTGAATGGGCAAAGGATGTGCAAATTTTGATGAATGTGCCCATAAATGCAATTAGGCGGAATTTGAAAATAGTGAAATGACATGTAAGAGGGAAAAAGGAATGACTTAAATGCCACTTGGCTCAATGCACAAGGACATGTAAGAAGGAATGAATTTCTTGTTGGAAGGACAAAGTCCACTTGGAGGGATTTCAAATTTGGAAGAATATTCCTCTTTTATGCCATGTTGAAAGAAAATAGAGATTTAATAAATAAATTAAATGTATTTTCATGTGCAAGTGGCAAAAACTAGAGGATGGGACATGGATTAAAAGATTAGGATTTAATCAAGATTTTATTAAATAAGAGAGAGTTAGGTGATGTGACAATTTTGACTTAGATTTTAGGATTTAAATAAATCAAAGTTGAGAGGAAAATGATTTAGACCTAGTTAAATATTTTGATTTATTTAACTAAAGGGGATGATGGTTAAATTAAATCAAATAAGGTTTAATTTATTTAATTTAATAAGATGACTTTAGAGATTTAATTAAATAGAATGAATTATTTAATTAAATAGAGACACAGGTTAATTAAATTAGATTGATTAATTTAATTAACAAAAGAGAAAGCTTAATTAGATAAACCATTTATTTAATTAAGAGATGAAAATTGATTAATTTAATCAAATAAAAGCTATTCGATTAAATGGTTAGACAAAGGGATGATTTAGGACGAAACGGTGTTAGTAAAATCAAGATCAGATGTGTAGCGTCAATTAGTACATTTTACGTGTCTACAGGAACAAGCTCATTGATCATGGGATTGGGAAAGGGTCGTTATCCCACATCAACACGATACCAATTCCAAAATGGGATATGTTTCAAATGGGTTAGAATAGACATTTTAAATGCTTTCACATTTCGTAATGTTTAGTTTCAATAAATGTTTAGCTTAACTTTTAATTTGATTGATCATGTTTAGATTGAGTATTAGTGGCTTCATTATGCTTTGATTCATCATGGATCAAGCGTAATCGACCCATACTGATATCCTTGGTCGACAAGGAAAATAGATGGATAAGGTCTTAGGATTACGTGTTTTGGCCTGTATTCCATCCAGCATGGTGTTTAACTGAACAAGAATGTCAATTTTGAGATTTGCTATTTCTTCAAGTAGTTTACCTATCTCATTAGAACCTCCAAAAAGAGTAGATTTACAAATACCTCCTCGAGTATGGGAGAAATTCTGGTATAGCTCAGTGATATTATCAAGTCCAAGCTGGGACACATCTCCTTTTCCCATCAAATCTAGACTTCTAGCATCTTCATCAAGTCCTTTAAGAAATATGGTCTTCAAAATTTCTAGACTTATGGCTTCTTCACCACATCATTTAGATAAGAAGATGAACCTATTGAGGTAATATTCTAAGCTTTCATCTTCATCTTGCCTCAGTTTGAACAACTCTTCCTTCCTATCGCCGACCTACAATATTTTTGGTATTTGTCAAGAAAAGAAGACTCCATATCATCACAGGTGGATATCGACCCTGAAGCTAATCCCATGAACCAACACATTGCAACATCCATCAGAGTGGAGGGGAAGAGCTTTAGTTTTTGGTTATCATTTTTGTAGTCATATATCTAACACAAATCTTTAAACTCAAAAAGGAACTGGTTAGGGTCTTCAGAGGATAAACCTCTAAAGGTTGGTAAGATGGATGGTGAAATTTTTTTCATAGGTGTATCATCATCTTGGTTGAGAGCAATAGGATAGGTGAATGTTCACGCTCTCCCTCTTGGGTTAGCGCCATTTCTACGGTTATCACCCATGTCATTGAAAGGAATGTGTTCCTCTTCAAAGGTTTTCTCTAATGGTTGAGGCTTTGGCATGTGCAAAGGAATGCTTTTCTCTACAAAATTTTTCTCTAAAGGCCAAGGTTTTGGGGTATACTGTGAGGTCTCAGGTTGATCTTGCTGAATCAATTCTTCTATAAGTTCTTCGGTTGAGACTTCTACCTCCCTGCTTGTGGTTGGAATGTCTTTTAGGGGGGTTTTTGGTACGAATCTTCAGTGCAGACCTCATTTCCTGACCATGCAGAAAAAGAAGCCTTGCAACTATTATTCCTAAAAGAGGTATCCAAGTAATCTCCTATTAACACTAGAAAAGGAATGGCCTCGACAACGACGTCAAAAAGTGATAGGCTGTCATAAGGTCCTAACACTTTAGTTAGAAATATATTAGTTATGTCAATCGGTTAGTGTTCAAAGGTTGTATGCAATAGGGGATTTCTTGGCCATTTCTCTTAGATTTTTGAATCTTTAAAATGGTTGTAAACAAAATTTAAGCTAGAAAGCCACTAAACGAGAAAGAAAGAGATTGTTTAAACTAGAAAGCATTTGAATTATTATTCTGGAAAGCTTGTGAATTACCTAGGAATTAATACTTGTTAAATTGTAAAATTTAAATGAAAGCAACTAACGGCTAACAACTAACTATTGATAAAAAGTACACTTAACGACTTGTAACTAACAATAGGAGTAGGTGCTCCAGAATTTCAATGTAACAGAACTTAAAGATTGCAAACTTAAAACTATGACTTGTAGGAGTAGAAAGCTTGACATAAAATAACATTAATCTAAATTCAACATGTACAAAATGAAAGTAATAGTATTAACAAAAGAAATACTTATCTACTCTATGAGATCCCTTGAGTGGCCAGCTCTCGGGTGTGCCTACGATGAACTCAGATCACATGTACTTTCAAATCTTCAAAATAAATCCATTCATGATAATTCCATTACACAAAAGTGTTGACTCAGAATGGGATTGGAAATATTTATTTATTCATATCATCAAAGTGTAACATAGAGACATAGATGAATAGTATTCAAAGCATATCATAACAACATAATGGTAACCTCTTGTCTTGGTAGTTACACATATTTATACTACTTACAAAATCCTAAATTTTAGATGGTAGTAGATCACCATTGAAAAAGTATTTTAACATAATTACAACTGACTAACTTAATAGATATTCGTGACATAAAAACATAATAAAGGATCAGGGTGGAGCCATAAAGTCTTAAACATAAAGTTTAATAGAAAGCTTTAAAGGAGATTGTTGCACTTTGCACACCTAAATTTTTGACACCTAAAATTCCGGTGCTTTAACTCTAATTGCTTGAAGTCTGCTGAAAGTCCACTTCATTCTTTGGTCATGCAAAAGTCCTGTACAATGACTTGAAATCTATAACATTAAATCAACATTAGTTAGCTAATTTCAATCGATTTAATAAATAAAGATTTATACATCATTTCATAAAAAGTAGACAATTATTGATCCTAAAAATAAAAATTTGGTAGGGCTAAAGTGATTGGTAAGAACAACGAAGGGTATTTAGCTTATTATAATTATGAGTTTATTTATACCTCATTAATGCGCAGACATATGCTTAATGCACTACCATCTTAATAGGATTCCTACCTATGGAATACATAGAGGAGTTACACTCCTCCATTGGTGATGAAGCATAACACCCCCTGCACCCTTGATTGACCTCAATCAAATATTTTGGGCTCCTATTCAACTTTAAAAGACTATCTCAGACATTCACTTCATCTTCTTCAATATTCTTCAATATTCTTTAATCTTACTACAAACTTCTCCATACTTCTTTAGAATTTCACAACACTTTCTCCATTTTAGAAGCTCCAAGTTGATATTGTACTGGTATTACTCCTCGCATTGCTGTGATAACGATCAACATCTACAAGCTTGTAAGCTTGCATCTCCCTTCACATGCTTGAGAGGATCCTATTGGGGAGGTGATATCCATTTTATCTTAGCATTGTTATTTGATTTAAGTAGCATATTGTTGTTAGCATTGCTTGGTATTTCTTCCTTTCAGTGCTTTCTTTATCACACTTTCTCTATTGTGGTCGTTTTGGCTATCCATGGAGGTGGGAACATCGAAATGGGGGTTTGACTATGACAAGACCCAAAACAACCCCAACATTTTTCCCTGTTTTGCTGTGTGTAGTTTTCATGTTTGTGTGGAGCTTGTGGGAGGTTGGACCAATCTTAAGATTGATTTTCACCACCTTTTCTCTCATCAAATTCCATATGTTAAAGTATTCTTCTTGTTATTTCAATAGTTTAGCTACTTTATGTTTTCTGTCATTGCATAAAACTTTATTTATCAGGTAGTTAGTGAATTCTCTGTTAGTTTTGAATGTATCTTGTACCCTCTATTTGTACAGATGCCAACGCCTGATCGAGATACTAGCGCACTACACTCTCATCCATCTTCTACGCTGGAGTCCTTTGGTATAGAGCTAGCTAGGTTATAGTCTAAACTCGAGAATTCACTCACCTGGTTTCATGAACTCTTGGGTTTACAAAAGGACAGTGACATATTAGTTGTCCTTCCTTTTCACCCTCTTGAAACATTAAACTTACCTTAGACAATCCTTTAGTGTGAGGTAGATTAGGGCAGTTAATTTTTTTAGACCCTCCCGTGACCTGGGGTCCTGAGCAGTCAGTCCCCCTCCTCTACAAATACCTCATTATCTAATTATTATCAAATATCATATTATATTATTAATTGAATTTTCATTATTTAATTAATTCATTCTAAATTACCCTTTCCGATTAATTAAATAAACCTTATTTATTTAATTATGTCCTAACTATCATTAATCTCCCTAATTAATTAAATAAATTTTATTTATTTAATTACGTCACTAATTACACTTTTTCTTCTATTTTAATTAAATAATTATCATTAATTATTTAATTAACATTCAAAAACCCTTCTTAAATTAAATAATTGTTATTAGTTATTTAATTGACCACTTCCCCACTTCTAAATTAAATAATTGTTTAAATTTTTTAATTCACCTATTCCATCTCAACATTATCCACTCATTATTAATAAATAACTATTTTATTTATTAATTAATCCTCACTTGCATGTTCCTCCAATAATTAATTAATTATCCTCTCATGCATAATTCCCTCAAACTTAACTAACACGCTCTTCCACTTGCCTGGATAAGCAATTCTATTTCACTAATTAATCAATTCACTTTACTACCACTCACTTTGAGTCTTCAAATCAATCAATTTAGTTAACTAATTGTTAGTATTAGTTGACTCTTAAATCAATTCTCCATGCAACTAGTTAACTGGAATCCTACAGCTAGTTGTTGTCAATTAGTTGGGCAATCAATTCCTCTCAACAATCCTCAGCCATTTATCTTGGTCTTGCACCTCTTAATCTGGATTGTTCATTTGAATCAACGATTTCTATAAAATTAGTTCTCACATTACATTGATGGCTAACCACGAACTTTGGAGTTTTGTATCATTGATATCATTCACACACTTTTGAGCTTGAAGTGAAGAAGAGTATACTAAAATATGAGAGCAAAGTAGAGCAAAGGAGGACAATGGAAGTAATTCATGTCAACACAGTGAAGGTAAACTGTATTATTTAATCAATTATGATTTCATTTGTGTTGCTTATTTTCTATTGATTGGTTTGGATTGCATTTAGGTATTGAATTGCAGATTTGTGGTTACTGCTATAATTCCTTATGTCCATTAGGAATAATGTCCGTTTTTCCAAGTTACAACTATAAGTAATAATGTTTGGCTTATAGACTTAGGTTTCTTGTACCATAAAAATTCCTCATAAGGAGTGGTTTTCTACATATACAACTTCTAATGGAGGAGAGGTTTTCCATGGAGGAAAGGTATAATTGTGTTTTAGTGATGGAAAGGTTAAAATTTTAGATCATGTTTTGTATATTCCAAGACTCAAGGTAAATTTACTATGTCCAACTTAAATGATTATGGTGTGCATGCGATATTTGGAAAGTTTGGTCGTAGGTTGGTAAGAGGGAATTTGGTGGTTACTAGAGGATCTTGGATTGAGAATCTATTTAGACTTAATGAATCCAATTTTTATAATTCTTCCGATGTAACTATAATTAAAAATACATGTATTTTGTGGAACCAATTTTTGGGTCACATCATTGAAAAGGTCTAAACACCATTAATACATAAAAAATTGGTTGACAAATTTTTAAATTATTTTGTTCATAAAAATGACTTTTATGAGCATTGTTTTTTTATAAAATAGAATAGATATTCATTTCCTATTAGAAGCAATATAATTAAGAGTTCATTAGAAATTATTCATTAAAATATTTTTGGTTTGATGGATTTTGGTTCAATGGGTCAATCTCAATACTATGTTACATTCATTAATGATGTCTCTAAATACTCCTCAATCCATTTTATGTATACTAAATATGATTTTTTTCACTAAGTTTAAGGAATTCAAATATTTAGGTGGGAAGAAAACATATTATAATATAAGGGTGTTGATATTGGACATTGGTGAGGAATATTTTTAAATTCTATAAGCATGCAAGCATTGTTCAAAAACATATTACACCTTATATTCCCTAACAAAATGAGGTAGACAAAATAATGAGTCAAACCTTAATAGAAAGAGATAGAAGTATATTAAGTGGTATTGAGGTAGATTGATGCTTTTGGTAGAGGTTGTAAGTAATGTTTATTATTCGATTAATAGATCTCCTTGTTCAACTCTTGTTGATCAAACTCTATGAATTTTGGATAGGTAAAAAGCCTTTCGTTTCAAATTTGATGATATTTTTTTGTGAGGCTTATGTTCATGTGCCTAAAAAAAGTGATCTAAATTGGATCATGAAGAAACCAACAAATACGAAGACACAATTCAAGCATAGTGAATACACCAAAAATTGTATGCAGTTGATTTGGTATTAGACAGTCAGGAGATGTAGATATATAGGAGATCAGGAAAGCATAAGGTGTTGAAGTGTTTACACCTCTCCAGTCTCCAAACTAGTTGGGCAACAAATATCAATAATTCCTACACAATGAATGCCTAAGTAGGCTTATTAGCCTATGTGTATGCAAGTTGTAAAGTATACACTAACACCTCCCCTTAAGCATAGCTTAGGTGTGCATGGATAAAATGGGTCCCATGTACTATCTTGGTGAGGTACCCATGTACAATGAAAAATAAAATGATTCCTAACCATGAAGCCTGATAAGTTACTCATATATAATGCAATCTCTCTAAAAAATAGAGTAAGATAGAAAACCTAGCGGGAAAATACTTTCCTCCAAAAAGAGAGAAGATGTGGAGAAGACTAGAAAGCCCCCCCTCAAGGATGATGATGATGTTGATATAGACCACACACCAAGAAGAGCTCGTAGATGAATGAACTTTCTCTTAGTGAAGGGTTTGGTGAAGATGTCAACAACCTGCTCTGAAGATTGGTAAAAGACTAAGTTGATGATCTGACCAAGATTCAAATCTCGAAGGTAATGCATATGAATCTCTATGTGTTTGGTTTGCTGATGTTGAATTGGATTCCTGAATATTTTAATAGTACTTTAGTTGTCACAATAGATGACTATAGGCTTCCTGAAAGGAGTACCAAACTTAAAAAGAATGCCTTGAAGCCATATAGCTTCAGTAGCTGAGTTAATAGCCCCCCCCCAAACTCTTCCTCTGTGGATGATATAGCAATAACATTCAGCTTCTTGCTAGACCAAATGATAGGACCTGAACCAAGTGAAAAGATGTAACCTGAAGTGGACTTACGATGCTTAGTGTCACTAGCCCAATCTAAATCTTTATAACCAACCAAGTCAAGTGATGTACCAACTCTGTAGTGAATCCCAAACCCAAGACTACCATGAAGATAGTGAAGAATTCTCTTAGTTGCTTTCTAATGCAGCTCATGAGGTTTTTGCATGAATCTCGAAACCATGCCTACTACATAGGAAATGTATGGCCTGATATGAGTCAAATATATAAGACTACCAATAAGTTGTCGATACAATGTAGCATCAACCAATGGTGTAGTACAAGAAGTCTCAAGCTTGAATCTAGAAAGAAAGGGAGTTAGAGATGGTTTGCAAGTAGTCATATGAAACCGTGCAAGGAGATCAAGAGTATACTTGGGTTGTGCAAGAGTAATCCATGAAGTTGACTGTGAAATCTCAATGCCAAGGAAGTAGTGCAATAAACCCAAGTCTTTCATGTCAAATCTATCTTGAAGTGATGTCTTCACTGTTGCAATGGCAGATGAAGTACTCTCGGTAATCAAAAGATCATCAACATATAGAACCAGTATTGAAAGTGAATCATCTTGACACAGTAGATACACATTAGGGTCAAAATGACATATAGTAAAACTTGAAGATAGGAAGTAGGAATCCATCTTGGCATACCAATCTATAGGAGCTTGTATGAGGCCATAGAGAGACTTCATAAGATGAATCTTGAACAAACCTTGGTGGTTGTTCCATGTAGATTTCCTCCTCAAGGTCTCTAAGAAGAAATGCACTCTTCACATCCATCTAATGTACATCCCATCCATGTGATGCGGCTATAGCAAGTGTGAGTGTAATGGAAGTCATCTTAGCAACTAGTGCAAAGGTTTTTGTATAGTCAATGCCTACAACTTGTGAAAAACCTTTGGCTACCAATCATGATTTCTACTTATCAATTGAACCATATACTACAAATTTAGTTTGATATATCCACCTACATCGAACTATCTTCCTTCCCTAAGGAAGTGAAGCCAAATTCCAAGTGTGATTTCTAATCAAGGAATCATATTCCCCATCCATAACAATATCCCACTCTGGTATGCCTGATGCCTCTCTAAATGTTTGTGGATTGGAAATTGAAGCAAAGAAGGAATGTGGCCCCCCTTGAAAATCTACTTGAATCAGTTTTTCATCTAATGAATCCCGTACCCCTGTATTTGACCTATGTAGAGTATAAGATGTGGGTGAGTCTGGTGCAAACATATCAAATTCTAATATAATCCCTAAACTAGATGAAGAAAAACCCTTATCATTGTCGTCATTTTGAGAACTAGAAGAAGAAGATATTACATTAGGAATTTGCTGAGAATGATCTAAATCATTAGTATTGTAATAAGGATTTGAAGAGTCCATGATATGTTGAGAAGTGTCAAGTATAGTTTCAAGAGATGTTTCTTGAAACTTAACACTTATCTCAATAAACAACTCATGTGTGGTAGGGTGAAGTAGGCAATATCCTTTTACACCATCTGGATATCCCACAAAGATGAAAGGTTTGTATTATGGATCCATAGCCTTGCATTTCTCTTTTGGGATGTGTGCAATGGCATGAGAACCCAAAACTCTGAAATGATCAACAACATGTTTCCATCCTTTCCAAGCTTCAAAGGGAGTGATATCCTTTAAGGCTTTATGTGGATCTCTATTCTGTATGTAACATGCATAGTTGACCGCTTCTTCCCAATATGATGGTGTGAGGCCCTTAGAGTGAATCATACAATTAGCCATCTCTTTTAAAGATCTATTTTTTCATTCTGCAACACCATTTTGTTGTGGGGTATAAGGAATTGTGTATTGAAAATCTATACCCTATGATATACAAAACTACTCAAAACTATTGTTGACATATTCTCTCCCATTATCTGTTCGAAGAACCTTGATGACTTTCCCTGTTTGTTTTTTGACAAGAGATTTGAAATCTTGAAAAGACTCAAACACTTCTAATTTTTTCCTAAGAAAGTAAAACCATGTAAAACATGATAAATCATCAATGAAGGTGAGAACATATCTAGCCTTTTTAAAAGATGGATGGGAAAAATCCCCTAAAACATCACTATGAACAAGTTCTAAAACTCGTGTTGCCCTCCATGATTTAATTTTTATCAAATTTTGCTTTTGGATGCTTTCCAAGTGCACAACCCTCACAAATCCCTTTAGAAAATTTAACCTTAGGTAATCCATTAACCATATTTTGTTGACATAGTTGTTCAAGATAGTGCGGTAGTTAAGATGGCCAAACCGCTCATACCATATTTTGCTAACTTCATCTGAATGGTGCTTTTGGATAAATATTTGTGGAAAAATTGGAGAAGGTATATAATATATATTGGTGATTTTCCTCCCCTATTGCTACCAAATTGTTGCTTTGTAATTCTCTTATCTCAATTGAATCTGGAGAGAAGTGTACTCTCATGCCCTTCCCTAAATGAGTTATTTGATACACTGAAAGGAGATTAGTTGAGAGTGAAGGTACACTTAGAACATTTACAAATGTTCCTCCTTCAACTTCAACATACCCTCTCCCTTTTACCAATGCTAGAGTATAATCACCTAAGGTGATTGTGGACATACTTTATGGTTCTAAGGATGAAAAAATAACCTATGAAGAACCCATATGGTGTGAAGCACCAGAGTCTATGATCTATGATGGAGATAAATATGCTTTAGCAACTAGCGCTTTTCCGTTTGATTTCTCTTTGTCCTTAGTATTATCTTGATTTGATGAAGATGCCTTGATATAATTAGGTAGCTGTATATTATTCTTTTTGAGAATTTGTTGTAGAAATTCAATTTTTTTCTTCATACATTGATGTTCTTCGTGTTCAATATTTTTACAAAAGGCACACTTAACTCTCTTTTTACCTTGAGAGTCCTTTTTAGAGTTGTCAATTTTTCCTTCTTTCTTAACTTCCTTGTCCTTTTTAGTGTTCTTCTTCTCCCCTTTTGAAGTTTGATGTGTTTCATTCCCTGCAAGTAGGGCTTGAGGTTTAGTAGACTTCAAAGTACCCATTTGAATTAACTTTTCTTGTTCCCTTGTGAGGTTAGCTATAAAGTTATCAAGTGTGGGAATTGACAATGAGGCTCCAAGAGCTCTTTTAGTAGAGTAGAAAGTTGATACAAACATAGAAAATTTTGGACCTAACTTGGAAAGTACAAAACAGATTAATTGATCCTCTTTCTTTTCAATTCCACATTCTTTTAAGTGCAACTTCAAGGATTTAAGCTTAGTGAAAAAGTCTTGTAAAGTTGAGAAACTCCTTGGACTAAGACCTAAGGGTTGATTTTCCAACTCATGACTTCTAAGTTCATCTATTTTTACAAATAGTTTGTCAAGACCTTCCCAAACTTGGTTGTGTGTTTTCAAGTTCTCAACATGGAACAAAAAATTGAGAGATAAATTTAGACATAGGAAGCTAAATGCTTGATCACACTTATTGAAAAACTTTTCTTTATCTTTAGCTACTATAGGTACTTTCTTTGTTCCCATAGTTACCCTATATAAGTCTTTGTTCTTAAGTACAAGAATTACTTTCATCTTCCAATCATGATAATTGAAAGGTGTTAAGAGCATTATAGTAATATTATATTCTATACTACTTTGGCTTAGATAGTTGCTTGTAGAAATGCAAAAATAAGAAATTAGAAATGCATGTAGAAGTGAAAAAATATAACAAACATAAGCACTTCTCGAGGAAGTGTGAAAATGAACCACACACAACACCCCCTTGATTATTTGTTTCCTCCCCCCCCACTTTGGCACTTTATAGGAGTGCTTGTAACTGACCCAAAAAAGACACAAACATGCAAATTATAGGATGAGTGTGATTTTGTGTTCCATGGATTCATGTCGAAAAAATTTGTACTTTTGCAAAAAAATAGAACTCAAATATGAGTTATGATGCAAAGGTTACTACACTTTGAAAATTTCGTCCTTTACAAAATTAAGCCTCCTTGCAAATAAATTTTGTAGATTTTTAGAAAATGAATGTTAGTGCATAATTGTCAAAAAAGAGAGGAAAGAAAATAAAAATTTAAGAAAGCCAGTGGCACCCTTCCTTTGCACAAAATTGACAGTCTTTAAATAATTCTCACCTCTTCTCTCCCACGTGGCCTACATGGATCCTGCTCAGCTCTCAATACCAAAGCTCCAACGGCTCGACCCTTAAAGGCAATGCTCTAATCAAAACAAATAAAGGAAATCGAACACCACATAAAAGGTAAAATTCCAATGTAGAGAAAACGTAAAATTTCAATGCCAAGCACATGAAAACAAAGAGGAAATTTCAATGCAGAAGCCAAAAAGGAAGTTATGCCAAGGAATGATGTGCATATCCCTTGGAAAAATGTATAGAAACTCATTCAAATCACGATAGCCACTGACTAGATACCATCCCGCAAAACAACAAAATTAGGCCTCGCCATACTAGAAATTGAGGGAGTCACAATCTTCGACCGCTCCTCTCGCAATCAAAAATGATAAAAAAGAGTACACCCAACAAAATTGGCTGTGGGAGAGGACGACACTGAGTTTGTGTCCAGTGACAGAGCTTGGTGTAACTAAGGTAAAATTTCAGGTTACCATTATAATGGCCAAAATAAACGAAAACCTAGCTAAACAATGAAGAACAATGAAAGAAAATAGAAGAAAAACAAAGAACAATCTCACCAAGTCTTCATGCCCTCCATGAATCACCTTCATTGCACCTTCTCCATTTGTTGCAAGTAGATATTTTCTCTCAGATTTTTGATGAGCAACCTATGACTATGACAAAGCCCTATGCAAATATTGAAGGATTTAACTATTGCTGCAATGTACTCAAAAAATGCAAGCAAGCCTAATGTCTGAGGCACAAGATAGTCAAGCATGAAGTCAAGAGCATGAAGTATGTCAAATGAGGCTAAAATTTCCTTTTTATAGAAAAGCCAATTTTAGATGAATGACCAAGATTGAAAGTTGACAAATACCCTAAGATCAAAGGTTGAAATTAAATGTGACAACCAACAATTAGGGTTAGGGCAACATTAGGTTAAAATTTGAAATGGAGGGCTGAGATTTGATTTTAGAAAAAATCAAATCAATGGACAAAAATGTATGTGACAAGATGAAATATTGGGCACAAAAAAATAAAAAAGCTGGAGAATGAAATAATAATTTAAAATTACTTGATTTAAAGACTGAGTTGACCTTTTGAATTAAAAATTAATTTAATTCAAAAGTGGTGGGACCATGTGACAATAAATAATATTTTAAATTATTTACTTGGTGGGAGAAAAATAGAAAGTGGGACAATTTTAAATAAATGATTTTATTTAAAATTAGAAAAAGCCAAGGTGGACAATAATTAAATAAGTTATAAAAAAATATTTAATTATAAGAGGACATTAGAAATTAATTACATATTTAAATAAATAAATAAAATTTATTTATTTAAATAATCAGGAGGAAATAATGGACAAAGGATCATTAAATAAATTTATGAATTTATTTAATTATAGAGGGACGTAGGAAATTAGTGATGTATTTAAATAAAATAAATATATTAAATAATTTATTTATTTAGATAGTGAGGAAGAATAAAAGAAATGGATTAATTAAATAATTGAATTTGGAATATAGGACAATTAAATATTTTTAATTATGTTAAGAAGAAATATGGAGAAAATAAAGTTCACAGGCCTAGGTCAATTTTATGTGTCTACATTTTTCCCCTCTTTGTCATAATGTAGTTTATCGCATTGTGACAAAGAAAAATAAGTCAAAAACATGCCCGAACGAAGGTATGGAGTATCTATGCCCCCTTGAGAAAATTTGCAAATTTTGGCCTTGCGCTAAATTTTTTTAGAAGGTGTCTCGATAAGTCAATTTGATGACCAGAAAAACAATAGCATGATCGGTTTTGAATTTTGATGTGTTTAAGGTAGTCAAAAGGCCAGTCAAATATGGTCAAAAGAGCCTCCAGTAATAAAGCCTTCAAAAAAACCCTAAAATTCACCCTATAAATAGACTTGAATTGGGTGAAAAGGTAATTCATTTTCACATTTACCTTTTGAGAATTGAGAGCTCAGAGCTAGAAGACCTCGTGCGAAAATGGTGACTCCAGTGATTGAGCATCATGGATTTCGAGTGCGGACCTTCCAGCGGCTAGAGGGCACAAAGCCACCGGTATGTACCCTATTCCCGCTTTGTGATTTTCTCATTTTTTGTGCATTTTTAGGTGTTAAAGTTAGGGTTTTAGATGCGTCACAATGCATCTGCATTCGCAAAAGACACATCTATGTTCGTTTCGCTCGCATTTGATGTGTCGCAACACAAATGCAGGGGTCATGTTAGGTCTAGGTTTACAATGATGCATTCGTAGGCTAGTGAGACACAATCGCCATATCGCAATGCAAGCATTAGGTTTTGCAACATAATCACCAAAGTGAAGCGCAAATGTGGGACTATGCGATGCAAGTGTTTTACAGTGACACAACTGATGGAGGGAGCAATGCGAGTGCTTTAGTGTGGCACATCTTTTAGGTCAAACAACACAAGTGTTGTAGCATGACACACATGATGGATGGAATGACACATTCAAGTTGGCATGACACATGTGAAAGGAAAAATGACGCAATTGACTTTGACTAGGGTTGACTCAGTTTATGCATAGTTTTTGTCTACTTTTGATTAGATAGATGATAATGATGATGTTCAATGATGTGCTAAGTCCTATTTCTGCATGTGCAGAAATGATTACCACCTATTTATACTCAGGAGTTCATACCAACAACATACGCATTCCGGGATCAGCTGTGGGATAGGGAGTGTAGGCGACTAATGTAGTTAGGACTGTACTATGTTACCTATATGCCCATTATCCAGGAAAATAGGGGTCTTCTGACAACATTGGCAGAGAGGTGGCACTCAGAGACCTGCTCATTTCACATGCTAATGGGAGATGCTACTATGAATCTCGAGGATGTTTATAGGATCTTCAAATTCCAATTAGAGGAGAGCGAGTGGTCTATGACTCCAAGCTATGATAGAGTTTTATGAGCCTAGTGATGCTGTGCAACTAAGCATCGATGGGTATGAGATTAGGTGGGAGTTTATGGTTGAGCACTACACTCGATGGGATGCGATGCTATGCACCTTGATTGCCAGTGTGTCGAGTCTTGATCGTCACAGTCATGGTTTTCCTTTCAGATGGGGAGATGTGCTCGTCAGGATGAGGCAGAACAGGATCGTGTTTGCATGGGGACCATGTTTACTTAGGATGCTATATCATCGGTTAAATGAGGTGACCTATAGGGAGGCAAGCAGTATTAACTGTGAGACTACATTATTGATGATCTGGGCCTGGGAGCATATTCCCGTCTTTCAACCACTAGTTTAGAGACTATAGCTTGCTGAGGGTATGCCTTATGTTTACTTGTATGCAGGTGCATTGTCGCAAACCAAAGTTGGAGACATAGGATTTTGGTGCCATCGCATTGACATAGTCAGACATTGATGGGATTCATCTAGAGACCATACAAAGATTGTGCACAGTGGCAAGGAGAGGATGATAATATTTCTTTTTGTTGACATTTCAGATACTTGATTAGACGTACGGTTTAGTCACAATTGATTATTGAGATGTACCTGCCCCAATGGGTACTTCAATACTTTAGAGAGTAGCAGGGTGTCCTAGTAGGCACCGTAGAGTATGCCTGATCATCTTGGGAGACCATGTGGGGACTGAATATATCAGTGCCATTAGCAAAGTAGTAGGTGGATGGATTGGTTGCATAACAGTGGGCATGGAGTGGGGGTCCAGCGGATGCAAGGACTATAGAAGATTATGATGTATGGTGGTAGACATATAGGCCACTTCCTTTGACAAATCTTGATTAGCCAGTGCTAGTTGATTGGTGGTCAGTGATACCATGGTTGCACCGAGGAGGACAAGGAGGAAAGGATGGTAGTATGGGGAGAGGGAGAGACGGAGGTAGAGATAGAGGTAGAGGAGATGGGGATGGAGGGGATGATGGAGGGGACGAGGGAGATGGTGGAGGTGGTAGGAGGAGGTGAGGAGGAGATGACGAGTGAGGACACTGAGGAGAGTGTGGCAGTGGGTCGAGTGAGTGCCACTAGCACTGATCTGAGAGGAGGGAAAGGAGGTGGAGAGAGAGGAGGAGGGTAGGGAGGAGGCCAAGTAGCTAGAGGGGGAGGTTAGACAGGAGGAGGGTAGGGCCGAGGTAGAGTAGCCAGAGGGTCATCAGCTAGAGGGAGAGGTGCCAAGGGAGGAGGATGTATTCCTAGGTGATCAAGCACTGGATGTCAGTGGAGAGAAGGATGAGGAGATACATATCAACATAGAGGATGACATGGATGAGGTAGAGAGATAAATTAGAGAGAAGATGGTAGATGGGGAGGAGGATGTAGGTAGGAGGCCACCACTGCCTCGAGACACGATAGTTGACCAGAGGTTGGCAGATATGCATAGAAAATTGATTGACGCCTTGGCATGGATCAGGACCCTGGAGGCATAGTTAGAGGTTACAAGGGTGGAGCAGGATCAGGTTGTGATTAGGAAACAAGAGACACAATGCCAGTGTTCTAAGTTTTCTCAGTTATGTGCTGGACTAGTGGGAGAGATCACCAGGGAGTTGGCTAGGGTGAGTGCGAGTCGAGGATAGTACAAGATGCTTTATGAGAGGGTAGTGCCAACAGAGCAGCGAGGGCTTGGTTTGTCTTGGACTTGGACTGGGATAGGTAGTGGCAAGAGTCATAGCAACCACAACCAAAGAAGTGTGGATGGATCTACTTCATGTGGGAAGTCCTCAGGAAATAGGTCACACCACAGCCACAAGAATTCATCTGGGCACATGTCCAGTCACAGTCATGGGTCTGTATCATTAGGACATAGGTCCCATCACAACCAACCACCTGTCACTGATTTGTCAACATCACAGACTTAGCCTGTCGGGTCCTAGCAGACAGTAGTTCCTGTTAGAGAGCATCAATCACCCAGTTCTTCACCTTGAGGGGATGAGGAGAGCAATGTCTAGGGCATTTGTTATTGTTATCTTGTCATTATGTTGAGATGATTCCTATGATGATGCATTTATATGTTATGTGATGTATGCATTTATGATGGTATGGAATGATAATATTTACTTTATGTATGATGGTTATCTTACGATGATTATGTTTTATATTTATGCGTAATGTGTTATATGTGATGCCATGTTTATAATTATGGATGCATTGATGCATGATTATGTATTTCTGGATAATGCGACATGTGATGCTTTATGTTATGATCCTAAATGTGTATGCATTAGTGATATGGATGATGTATGAATTTTTTTAATGCACTTTTATCTTATGATGTGTCTGAAAATGAATGAATGCAAATGATATATGTATGCTAATGATTTAAATGAAAATATGTGAATGGATTTATGCAATTTTTTTTAATGAACTAATGCAATTCCTATAGATGATCCTATATGCAATTATATTTGTGTATACTACAGGCTATCATCAGGAGGCGAAAGAAGAGGAATGACCAAACAAAAGGAAATGGATGTTAGTACGAAGAAATAATCCTTCAATATATTGCCAAAGTACTAATAGATGTTGCTTTAATCATCATTGGACGAATTATTGTAATGTCCAACAAAAACCATGATATGACATAGATCAATGGTGTGCTTGGTCGTACCATCACATAGGACAAGTAGTCGCAGACAAGGATGATCATGACTCATACTAGAAGCTTAGTTGCCTTAGTCTTTTTGTCACAACCAATCCCAAGCAAGAAAGACAAGCCATGAAACATTGTTTCTCCTCTAAATCTTGATGCCAGGACATCCTTAGGGAACTAGCCACATGACTATCTGAAAAGACAAGACAAGAAAATCATCATGATACATCGTTGCTCCTCTAAATCTTGTTGTTGGGACATCTTCGAGGAACTAGTAGCATGATGAAAAATCAAATGACGAATTCCAAGACAGTGTTTGCCAAGTGTGTCTGAATGTCAAGTGTTTTAATGTCAAGATGCCAGGTTTGAAAAAGTCTAGATTTGGGTTTGAAAAATGCTAGGTAATTCCAAATTCAGGAAGGATACATCCTGAATGATGTCGATGTCGAGAGGATCAATCCTCAAATGTCACGAGAATCCCTCAAAATGCTAGATGACTGTGTCGATGCTTAGGAAAGACATATCCTAAAGCATAAATAAATGACAAGAGTCATTCTTCGGAAGGACATATCCAAATAATAATGACAAGTTGATAGGTTGACTTGTTATGATAATTTGACCAAAGTTGACTAGATGACTAAATTGACCGCATGCTCGTGTCAACATGCTAATGTAGTTAAAATTTCGATTAATTATTTGTCAAATTTTGTTTAAGAGTTGTCTATCTTAGGATGTTTGATGTGAACAAATATGACATGTGTGATAGTGCAGTGTCATGAACCCTAATGGACTGACCTAGTGCTGCCTCAGGGGCTCATCGATAGATGGCCTTGCCTACGTCATACACTCAAAGACCTCGTAGTTTGACATGACCAATGACTTTGTCTTGTTGACCAAAGATTGAGTCATGATTTTATTTGGAAAAACCTAAAAGGACTGACCTAATGTTGTGGGGGTTCGAATATGAGCCTTGCCTACATAGCGAATGCGCAAAGACAACGTAGCTCGATAATGACAAGGACTGACTGACTGACATGATATACTTTGACTCTTTTTTTGTGCTTTTTGAGTGTTATTTGGATGTTTTTGTGTTTTTGACATGTTTTGATTTTTTTTTATTTCTTCGGGACATTTACTCATTTTTAGAAATTTTTTAGGACATTTTCTAATTTTTAGGGCTTTTTTAAGGACATTTTTTAATTTTTATGGCTTTTTTTAGGACATTTTATGATTTTTAGGTTTTTTTTTCAAGAATTTTTATGATTGATAGGACCATGTGAAAGGCCCACTGTATTCACGTGATAAAAGGGTTGCCCCCAGTCAGGTCAAGGACTAGCCAAGTTGAAGGAAATGGATATGGACGTGCACAGGGTGAAAGGTGGACAATATGCGAGACTTGATGTTAACCATTGTTAGCCATGGAAAGAAATGTCATGCTGTTATGGAAAAATGTCATGATGGTGTCAGAAAATTGGGTATTTATTATGGACAAAGGTAGATGGAGTGAAAGTAGATGGCGAAGCAAAGATTGACTACACATGGTGCTTGTTTGCTAGGTTTTCACCATGATACTTATCCAAAGTGCTACTGAAGTGGTTTTCACTATTGGATGAATTATTTCTCTTTACTATTTTTGATATTTTTTGATTTTTTTGGTGTCACCAAGACACCTGTTTGCCAGGTTTTCATCAAGGTGATGATTTTTTATATTTTTCATTTTTAAATTTTTTTTTTTAATTAAATTAAATTTTTAATTTTTAATTTTTTTTTTTTTCTGGTTTTCAACCAAGCTGTCTGATGCTATGTGTAGATTTATGGAGATACAAACTGTTGATGGGTTATGTCAATTTTTCACCATCTAGAGTAGCTAGCTGGCAAGCTCCAGAACTGAATGTAGCAGTGATGATGTAAGGGCCAAGCGAATTAGGCTTGAACTTGTCGGGTTTCTCTTGATTTGATTGATTGTTAGGATTTTACATTAAGACCAAGTCACCAACATCAAAATTTCGGACCATGACTCTATTGCTTATATAACTATGACAAAGGCGATTCTGATATGCCTGTAAGTGATTCAACGCATTTTGTCTTCGTTCTTCTAACATTTCCAGCTCATGCAATCACGACTGTCGATATTCGTTGTCATGAATCAAGAATTTCATGGAGACTCTAAGAGAGGGAATTTTGACCTCGATGGGCAAGATGGATTTAGCTCCAAAGACCAAGGCGAAAGGGGTGGCTCCAGTAGGCGTGCGAATACTGGTGCGGTAAGCTCACAGAGAAGGGTTAAGTTGTAAATGCTAGTCATGGCCAATGTCATTGATGATCTTTTTAAGAATTTTGATAATTGTCTTATTGGACGCCTCATCTTGACCGTTCCCTTGTGGGTAATAGGGTGTGGAGAAGTGGTGTTGAATGTGGAAGTGTTCACAAAGCTCACACACATCTTAATTTTTGAAAGGATTCCCATTGTCTGTGATGATGGACTGTGGAACACCATATCGATAGATGATTTAGTTGAGAATGAATTTGGAAATCGGCTTGCCAGTTATGTATGTGAGTGGGATGGCTTTGATCCACTTGGTGAAATAATCAGTGGAAGTGATAATGAATTTATAGCCATTGGAGGAGGTGGGATGGATTTTTCCCACGAGGTCGAGTCCCCATTGTGTGAAGGGCCAAGGAGAAGTGATGGGCTAAAGTTCTTGTGTTAGTGCATGAATCAAATCACTATGTATTTGACATTAGTGACATGTTCTTACAAACTCAAGTGCATCTTTTTCTATAGTTGGCCAATAATACCCAAGTCTCGTGATCTTCTTAGTTAAGGTTAGGCCACTCGAATGAGATCCATATATACCCTCATGTACCTCGCGTAAGGTTGTTTGTGCTTGTTCCTTGTCAAGACATCAAAGAAGGGTATTGTCAAAGCTACGATGGTATAAGGTGTCACTGATGATGGTGTAGCGGGTGACTTTGCGAATAAAGGATTTATGCTAATTGTTGGAAAGGTTTGGCGGGAGCGTTTGGGATTGAAGGTAGTCGTATATATCTTGATACCAAGGTGAGTTGGGACCAACAAAATTACAAACCATTTCTGACCCAGGAATGTCATATGTAGGAACTAATAGCTACTCCACCAAGAACTCAAATTGTGACACATTGCTGGGAATGTCTAATAAAGATCCAATTGTAGCCATTGCATCTGCTACCTTGTTTTGTGCCCTAGGAATTTTCTCAAAAGTGAGTATGTGGAAATATGATTGAAAGCTATCAACCATGTGTTTGTAGGGAAATTTTTTTTTGTCCTTGGTGTCATATTCATCATTGTCCTGGTTGATGACCAACTGAGAATCGCCATAGACTAGGAGTGTTTTGATTTTCCATTTTGTAGCCATTCAGAGTCCTATGACAAGCGCTTCATATTCTACAACATTGTTTGTACATCAGAAAGTGATTTAGAATGACTTAGGAATGGAGTCACCTTGTGGTGTGATCAACAACATACCTGCTCTTGAGCCATGACAAGTATGAGATCCGTCAAAATAGAGCTTCCGAGGTGATTTAGGCTCCGCATGAAAGATGGACTCATTGGGGAAGTTTGTTACCAATGGATGATTGCCTTGCACAGGTGCATCTGCTAGTTGATCTGCTATCACCTATCCTTTTATAGCTTTCCATTCCACATATTGTATGTCATACTCACTCAGTATCATAACCCATTTTTCCAACCGACCTATCAATGTTGCCCTATTGAGGAGATACTTCAATGGATCAATCTTTGCTACTGGTTGTGTCTTGTGATTCAGCATGTAATGTATTAACTTCTGGGCAGTGAAGGCAATTTCAAGACAAGCACATTCTATGGGAGTGTAGTTGAGTTCATATTCGACCAATGTGTGACTGATGTAGTATATAGCTCTTTCTTTTTCATCATGATCATTTTGTGCAAGCAATGCCCCCAGTGCTAAAGTGGTTGCAGAAATATACAAAATCAAAGGTTTTCCCTCAATGGGAGACATTAAGATAGGTGGTGTCAATAGATAGTCTTTAATTTGTTGGAATGCCTTTGACACTTTTTAGTCCATATAAAGGGGATGCCCTTGCACAACATATATTGGAACGGTTGGAATTTCTCTGCTAGTTGTGCGATGAAGTGTCGAATGGACTATAGGTTTCCTTGCAATGTTCTTAGCTCACTGATTCCTTTTGGCAGAGGTATGTATAGGATTGCTTTCAGTTTGGCGAGATCAACTTCAATGCTTCTGCAAGAAACTATATACCTAAAAACTTTTCTTGAAGTTACATCAAGGACACATTTCTTAGGGTTCAAGCAGACCTTGTATTCTTCTAGCCTTTTGAAAATTTTGTCTAGCACATTAAGATGATCGCTGCATGTCAAAGATTTTTCCAAAAGGTCATCCACATAGTCTTCCATTAAATTGTGCATGAGGTCATGAAATATTGTTGTCATTGCTTGTTGATATCTGGCACCTGCATTCTTGAGGCCAAAAGGCATGACACTCCAGCAGTAGGTACCCCAAGGGCAAGTGAATGCTGTTTTATGCTGATCTTTAGGAGTGATCCGAATCTGATTGTAACCCAAGAAACTATCCATGAGGGACAACATCTCATACCCTACTATAAGATCCACAATGATGTCTATGTTCGAAGGTGGAAAGTCATCTTTCAAGCATGCCTTGTTTAGATCGCAAAAGTCTGTACAAATGCGTATTTGACCATTTGGCTTAGTGATAGGTACAAGGTTGGATATCCAGTTTGAATAGTCTATTGATCTTATGAATCCCGAATCCAGGAGCTTCTTGAGCTTAGCTTTGACTAACAAGGCAATTTGGGGCTGCATCTTTTGTAACTTCTATTTGACCAGTTTAGCATCCAGAAGCAAGGGAAGATTGTGCAAAACTAGTGTTGGATCCAATCCAGGCATATTGACATAGGACCATGTGAAGTTAATCTTACATTCTGAGAATAAATTTTGGAATTCAGGTTTTTCTTCTTCTGTCAATGATGTGGCAAAGAGAACCGTTTTGGGATCCTCTAGTGTGGCTATATTTACTTCTATGGTGTCCTTAATGAGCATTTCTGATTTTTCTTGTGTAATGAGAAGAAAGTACAATCCTCCATTCTTGGGCACCTCAAAGAGGTTTTCACCCTTGGATATGTCCTTTATTTTTACTTTTGTATTATTAGAAGGTTCCTTGCGGTTTTCACCTAAAGACATATCTTTTTTTGTTTTATTTTTATTTTTGCAACTAGAGGATTGCACAGTCTCCCAAAGTATGCTCCACAATCTAGATCTATAGTGAGTCCCACCTTATGGTCCCCAATCGGTATGCCTTCATAGAGACCCATGAATTTTGCAATTGTCTCATAGTTCTAAAAAATGTCCACAGCGGGCAGACCATGTTGACCCTAGTCAATGAGCTATGGGTAGACAAGGGAGATACCATCATCAGTGTTGGAAAATGGAGGGGATGATGCACAAAGTATACAGACTGATGCAGAAAGGGTAAAGACAAAATTGTTGTCCTCAAAGTCCCATTAAGATTATCCAATGTTCCTCTTCATTTGATTCAGACAAATCAGACTAATTGGAAAAATAGGGGACAAATGAATCAAAATCACAATTAGTAGTGTTAGGAGTCCATTCAAACGAGTCAAAATGCTGGTCAATAGGGTTAGATGGCTGAACAAGCGAGTCGAGATGATGGTCAATAAGATCAGATGCTAGTTTAGGTTTTTCATTGTCACGAGGCCAAAAGAGTCTTATCCATTCTTCTCTTTTCAATGGGACTTTAGGAGTGTCTTTAGGGAAGCCGACTTTAAACATCTATTTGAATCTTTCGTCAAAGGAAAGCTCACCAGGTTCTAAAAACATTTCGTCAAGGCAACAATCACTTAAGGATCTTTGAGAACCAAATTCCCACTCATGTGAGTCAGTTTTAGTAAAGGAATCTTTAGTTGTCTTGACACTTTCAAAAGCATTCATGCTCTCACCTAAAAGTACATTGGTACATGGATCGTCAGTTTTGAATGGCCCAAACCCTAACCCTAGATGTTTTGGTCTTATAGAAGGCATTGTAGGTTCAATTCTTCCTGTCTTGTCCTTACCAAGGCCACTAGTTCTATCATATCCTTTTTCCTTCATTATGTCATAGCCTTTCCATATTGTTGTATTGGTAAGGGAGGTAGGTCTTCTATCTCTTTGTAAATCCAACCTAATATATCTTCAATGTCTTCTTTATTTAGTTCTCCCCATTTGCTGAAAGTCATGGTTGAAGGAACTTTGAAAATATCTTTGGGCTCTAGTTTAAAACAAGGCCTACCATAAGCCTTCAGAGACTTGGGTATTTTAGTGATACAATACACCATGTTCAATTTGTATTCTCCGCACCCTTGGTCCTGGATCTTAATATTAGGGTCACCACTTGGAATGGTGGTGGAAGATGGTATAGTGGAAGATGAAGAAGTGGATGTGGATGGTTTGGCGAGTGTGGACATATCAATGTATTTGGAGGAAGTGGATGTTGAAGCTTCATGGTTAATTGGTACTTGATGTTTGAAAATACCTCTCAAATTGGTGCAATACTGGAATGGATCAGGATCTCCAGTTATGGTAATTTCGATGCCATCGAAAGGAAACTTTAGACATTGATGATAAGTGGATGGTATGAATTTTAAGGCATGGATACAAGGTCGACCAAGTAAGATTTTATAGGGTAGTTCCAGATCCAGGACCTGACATGCTGTATCTACATGTTGGATGCTATGGTTGTGTTGCTGATATGTGGTTGTCATTGATGTCAACACTATTAGCATTATTGTATTGAAGGCTGTATATGTCAAGGATATTGAGAAAATTGTTAAAAGAAGAGTTGTAGGTTGTTAGTGGAATAGTGAAGGTCATGAAGGTGTCTTGTTTTGTACATTGAAGATCAGTTGTTGTGGACTAAAGGGTTTATTGCTAAGAGTATCTAGCTCATCTACCCGAAGTTTCAGAGGTCCGCATGAAGAGTTGATTGTGCTATGATTAGTTGTGTTTTGACAATATTTCTATGGGCTCTGTTAGTGTTCCTAATTGAAGTTTATGTGTTTCTGGTAATTTCTGTTGCTGTGGATGATTCTCTGTTAGTTCTTGTTGTTTTTGGATGCTTCTAGATCATTCTCTATTCTTGTTGTACGTCTGTGTTGATTGGTGTGCTCGTGGTTGAAGATTTTTCTTGGTATGTTCAAGTTTTTATGTTCTTGGCCGACATGATGGTTGTAATGTGTTGTGGATCCTTGAAGATTTAAATTTGAATGTTTGGGGTAGTGGAGGATATTTTTTTGGGTCACATCATGATATTAGCCAATGGTGTTTGATCCACATTGAAAATTTATTAGTAAATTTGGGTCGACTTTGAAAATATGTTTTATATTTTTGGCCAACAAGGTTGTTGATGTAATTCCATGTTGCAGATATATAAGAGTGATTGTTTGAGTGAAGTTAGTGTGTGCATAAGAGCGAATGTATGCCAGAGAAAGTGCAGATGTGAGAATAGTGTTCTAATCATTTGATTGCAGAGAAAAGTGAGCAGAAGTTTGAGTGAAGTGTGAAGAAGGTTTTATGTGCTTAACTCGAACTATAATCAGGCTTGTGTAGAAGATAATTTCTTAATTCATACCTTGCGGATCTAATCCATATTGCTGTGTATTGTTGGGTAGTAAGCCCTCTTGTATTTGAGCATTGAGCTCTAGCCAGTGTGCCTGAATGCATGTGCATTCCCATTATTTTTCTTATAATTTTAACAAGGTATAATATTGTGGACTCACATCCACTGTGGTTTTTTCCCTAATAGGGTTTCCATGTAAAAAATCTTGGTGTTCTCTATGTTTCTGATGTGTTGATTGTTTATGGTTTATTGTTCATTCATCAAATCTAAGATTAAGTTAAGTAAAGTTTGAAAAGTTTAAATATTTCGTGACAACTGATTCACCCCCCTTCTTAGTTGTCTATCCTTGTTTTTCCAACAATTGGTATCAAAGCAGGTTCCTCTGAAGAAGTTTAAAAGATTGAGGTGATCTGAGATGGCATCATATAAGAAGGATAGTCCTAGATTTGATGGAACAAACTACTCATTGTGGAAAAATAGGATGGAGTGTCATTTGAGGTGTATTGGTGAACCCTACTAGAAGATTACAAAGAACAAATATGTTATTCCTCCGAATGGTCCTTCCACTGCTAATGAAATTAAAGAGGCTAAGACTAATGTCAAGGCTATGGAAGCTTTGCTGAGTGCTCTAACAGATTCAAAAATGACAAATGTGATAGGTCTGAAGATAGCTCATGAGATGTGGATGAAACTAAAAACTTTGTATGAAGGAGATGTACATGTGAAGATAGCTAAGATACAAAGTTTGAAAGGAAAGTATGAAAATTTGAAGATGGGTGAAGATGAAAATATTTCTTCATTTATGCAAAGAGTAAATGAAATAGTGATGGGTATTAGATGTGTCAGTGGTACCCTGGATGAGGAAGAAATTGTGGCTAAAGTGCTCAAATCATTGCCTCCCTCCTACAAAGCAAAGGCTCATGCTATTGAAGAAACCAGATCATTGACGAATGTGACAAGGGATACACTGATTGGTAAACTTCCTGTCTTTGAGTTGAGCGAATTTGGTGAATCTGTTCCCAAGACTGAAACTGCATTTAAGGCTTTGTATTTGGAAGAAACAAGCAAATATATGATATGAGAGAAACTTCTAGAAAGACATTCAAGTATGAGGAAGAAATGAAACAACTTGAAGATGAAGAGAGGTAGAAGAGTTGGAAGCACTGATTGTAAAGAAATAAGGTAGAGGACAAGGTAAGTATAAAGGAAATTTGCCTATCAAATGTTTTTCTTGCAGTAAAATAGGTCATTTTACATCAAGGTGTCCTGAAAGAGTTCTTAGGTCTAAGCCTTACAAACTTAGATTTCAAAATAAATGCTATTTTACTGAAGAAGGTGTGACTGATGAAGAATCTGATAAAGAAAATGGAAATGAAGATGATTGGTTTTTCATTGCTATCAAGGAAAATAGTCTAGTGGCTACTGAATCTACTAAAGTTGAGAAAGCTCTTTTAGCCCAAATTGAAGAAAGAGATGAGTGGGTTATTGACAACAGGTGCTCACATCATATGACTGGTGACAAAAGAAAATTTGTAAGTCTAGAGAAGTATGATGGTGGGGTTGTAAGATTTGGAGATAAAAATGCTTGTGTGATTCGTGGTAGAGGATCTATTTGTCTTGGTGGTAAGCATAACACTGATTATGTTCTTTATGTTGAAGGCTTGAAGCAAAACTTGTTGAGTGTTGGATAGATGGTGGACAAGGGTTATGATCTTCAGTTCAAAGATGGAAGATGTAGGATACTTGGAAGATCTAGAAATGTAATTGCTTCAGGTAAACAAAAAAAAGGTAATATTTTTCACCTAAATGCTGCCAGTGAAAGTTGTTTAATTGCTCAAGTAGATGAAAGATGGTTATGGCATAGAAGGCTGTGTCATGTGAATTTTGATAACATTGTCAGAGTAAGTTCCACTCAAGCAGTAAGGGATCTACCTAAGCTAGTGAAGCTTGCTAACATAATTTGCAAGGAATGTCAGATGGGAAAAAAAACTAGAGTTTCTTTTTGGAGAAAACAACATCATTCAAATGGATTACTAGAGCTGGTACATATTGATCTGTGTGGTCCCTCTAGAGTCAAAAGTCTTCACGGAGAAAGGTACTTTATGCTGTTTACTCTAGAATGATATGGGTTGCTTTCTTAAGAGAAAAATGTGAAGCATTATAGAAGTTCAAAAGTTTCAAAGCTATGGTAGAAAATGAGAAAGGTCTGAAAATCAAATGCTTAAGGCCATAAAGAGGTGGTTAGGTCACCTCTAGGGAGTCTAATTCTTTCTATGAAGAGCATGGAATCAAAAGAAAATTATCTGCTCCCCAAACCCCTCAAGAAAATGGAGTTGCAGAGAGGAAGAATATACCAATTCTAGATATTGCTAGAACAATGATGATTAAAGGAAATGTGCCTCACATCTATTGGAGTGAAGATGTAAGCACTGCTTTGTACACTTTGAACTGGGCAAATGTAAATGGTAATTTTGGTAAGAATCCTTTTGAACTATGGTTTGGTTATAAGCCTACTATTAGATATTTCAAGATCTTTGGAAGCAAGTGTTATATCAAGAGAGATGAGGATATAGGTAAGTTTGATACAAGAAGCGATGAAGGAATCTTTCTAGGTTACTCTATTAAAAGTAAGGCCTATTGGTGCTATAACAGAAGATTAAGAAAAATGGTTGAGAGTGCAAATGTCAGAGTTGATGAGGATTTTGCTAAATCATCCAGATACTATGGATATGATTTAGATGACCAGGAAGACAACACAAACAAAGGGAAGAATGCTCAGACACAAAATCAACTTCAAATTGTTCCATATGTTTCGGTAAAACAACTTCCATTTATTTCAGTAAATCAAGGTAGTCAAGAAGGAGAGACAAGAGCAAGTGCAGAAGAAAGAATAGAAGAATCAAAAGTTCGAGAGAATCCTAAAACTCCAAGGTATGTAAAGCTAAGTCATTATGAAAATCAAATTATAGGAGACAAGAATAAAGGTGTGCAAACTAGAAGAAATATTGCAAAAGAGTATTTCCTGATTTCCAAGATTGAGCCTAAAGATGTCAATGAAGCTTGCAATGATAAACAATGGATGGAAGCTATGAATGAAGAACTAATGCAGATTGAAAAGAATGATACATGGATACTTGTTCCCAGACCTAAAGATAAAAATGTGATTGGTACTAAATGGGTCTTTCGGGATAAGCTAAATGAACAAGGTGAAGTGGTCTAGAATAAAGCAAGACTGGTATGTAAAGGGTATTCACAAATGGAAGGTATTGATTTTGAAGAAACCTTTGCCCCTATTGCTAGAATTGAAGTCGTAAGGTTATTTCTTGCTTATGCTGCATATAAGAACTATAAAGTCTATCAAATGGATGTGAAGTCAGCTTTTCTGAATGGTGAGCTAGAAGAAGAAGTATATATTGAACAACCAGATGGATTTGAACTGACTAATAAGGAAGACATGGTTTTCCAACTAAAGAAAGCTCTATATGGGCTCAAGTAAGCCCCTAGAGCCTAGTATGCTAGACTGGATAAATATTTACTAAAGCTTGGATTCAATAAAGGTACTGCTGACAACAACTTGTACTTCAAATTGGATCATGACAAAGAGTTAATTATTGAGGTCTTTCTTGATGACATTATTTTTGGAGGAGATGATAATCTATGTATGAAGTTTGCTAATGAAATGAAGAATGAATTTGAGATGAGTATGATTGGAGAGATGAAGTTCCTTATGGGATTGCAAGTTACTCAGTTAGATAAGGGGATCTTCATATCTCAGTCTAAATATGTGAAAGAGCTGCTGAAGAAGTTTGGCATGGATGACTCAAAGCTTGTTGGTACTCCCATGGTAACTAGACACAAGTTAACTTAGAATGATGATTCTCCTAAGGAAAATCAAACAAGATACATGTCAATGATTGGTGTATTTCTCTATTTAACTCAGACCAGAATAGAATTTATGAATGTTGTATGTATGGTTGCTAGATTTTAGGCTGATCCAAAAGAGTCTCATGTGACTGTTGTAAAGAGAATTTTTAGATATCTGAAAGGAATAGTTGACTTTGGGCTTTGGTATCCGAAGGATGATGATCTTACTTTGAATGCCTACACTGATGTGGATTGGGTAGGAGATGTAGATGAAAGGAAGAGTACTAGTGATGGTGCCTTCTTCCTAGGGAAGAAGCTAGTGTATTGGTTGAGCAAAAAGTAGAATTCCATTTCTCTATCTACTGCTAAGGCAGAGTATATTGCTGCTGCAAATAATTGTACCCAAGTGATGTGGATGAAACGTATACTAAAATATATCAAATTAGTAAATGATGAACCTATTGCCATATACTGTGACAACTCAAGTGCAATTAACATATCAAAGAATCCAGTGCTACACTCTAAGACCAAGCATAGATCAATCAAGTTTCACTTCTTGAGGGAAAAAGTGAATGCAAAAGAAGTTAGATTGGAGTATGTGCCTACCAAAGAACAAATTGTAGAAATTTTCACCAAGTTGTTACCGAAGGATACTTTTGAGTATCTCAGAGGGATGCTAGGGGTGATTACCCCTCCTGATATGAACTAGAGATGCATTTATTTGCATCAATCCGTGTGCTTCATAGATATTTCCTAATCCAGATTAATGTTTCCACGGCTGCTACTCAGGGGTAGTAGTCTGCATAGATATGTGGTTCAAAGCTTGTATGTGGCAAGGTAATGCTTATCTTTTCCATTGATGTCAAAGGGGGAGAAGAACAAAGTGAAAAATATTTTTAGGGGGAGAAGAGAAATTGAGGAGAAGAGTCAGAACCAAAGGGAGAGTAAGTGTAGCTGTGTTGATGGTATTTTCCACATCATGTGTTGCCATCAATGCCAAAGGGGGAGATTGTTGGATGTTGTGGTTGTGTTGCTGATATGTGGTCTTCATTGATGTCAACACTATTAGAATTATTGTATTAAAGGTTGTATATGTCGTGGATATTGAGAAAATTGTTAAAGGAAGAGTTGTAGGTTGCTAGTGGAACAATGAAGGTCATGAAGGTGTCTTATTCTGTATGTTGAAGATCAGTTGTTGTGGACTAAAGGGTTTATTGATAAGAGTATCTATTTCATCTACCGGAAATTTCAGAGGTCCGTGTGAAGATTTGATTGTGCTATGATCAGTTGTGTTCTGACAATATTTCTATGGGTTCTGTCAATGTTCCTGATTGAATTTTATGTGTTTTTGGTAATTTCTGTTGCTGTGGATGATTCTCTGTTAGTTCTTATTGTTTTTGGATGCTTCTAGATCATTCTCTATTCTTTTTGTATGTCTGCGTTGATCGATGTGCTCGTGGTCAAAGATTTTTCTTGGTATGTTTAGGTTTTCATGTTCTTGGCCGACATGATGGTTATAACGTGTTGCAGATCCTTGAAGATTTAAATTTGAATGTTTGGTGCACTCGAGGATATTATTTTGGGTTGCATCATGATATTAGTGGATGGTGTTTGATCCACATTGAAAATTTATTAGTAAATTTGGGATGAGTTTGAAAATATGTTTTATATTTTTGGCCGACAAGGTTGTTGATGTAATTTCATGTTTCAGATATATAAGAGTGATTATTTGAGCGAAGTTAGTGTGTGCATAAGAGAAAATTTATGCTAGGGAAAGTGTAGATGTGTGAATAGTGTTCTAATCATTCGATTGTAGAGCAGAGTGAGAAGAAGTTCAAGCGAAGTGTGAAGAAGGTTTTCTATGCTTAACTGAAACTGTAATCAGGCTTGTGTAGAAGCTATTTTCTTAGTTCATACCCTACAGATCTAATCCATATTGCTGTGTATTGTTGGGTAGTAATCCCTCTTGTATTTGAGCAGTGAGCTCTAGGTAGTGTTCCTGAATGCATGTGCATTCCCATTATTTTTCTTATACTTTTAACAGGGTATAATATTGTCGACTAACATCCACCGTGGTTTTTCCCCTAACAGGGTTTCCATGTAAAAAATCTTGGTGTTCTCTGTGTTTTGGATGTGTTGATTGTTTATGGTTTATTTTTCATTCATCAGATCTGAGATTAAGTTAAGTAAATTTTTAAAACTTTAAATATTCTGTGACAACTGATTCACCCCCCCTCTCAGTTGTTTGTCCTTGTTTTTCCAACACTACAATGACTGGCCCCACATGAATAGGAAGTGTGATAATGCCCCTAGAGGAGCTTTCCTCATTATCATACACCTTTATGACAATAATTTTGGTTGCATCCACACAAGCATTAGAGAAGCCTAGTGCTTTAACCAATTTTAGGGAGCATATATCAATCCTGCTCCGCCATCTACTGAGACTCGTCTAACCTTATGTTTATGGATGAAGACTTTGATATGCAGTGCATCATTGTGAGATGATTTAGATGATGAATAGTCTTAATCCAAAAAGGTAATGTGATGGGGAGTGGTCAAGTATCCAACCATGGATTTGAATTGGTTGACATTAATGTCATTAGGAACAAAAGACTCCTACAAGGTTTTATCAAGTATGGATTTGTGTGCAGGCGAGATGCATAGCAACTTGAGTAAGGAGATCTAAGCAGGAATTTTTCCCAATTGGTCAATAAGATTAAATTATCCTTTGGGTTGTGACTGTTTGGTAGATAGACCAGGTATTGTGATCTTTGGATGTCTAGCAGGAGGGTCATCTATTGTGACTTTGCCTCTATAGGTGGTGACATTGCACTCCAGAGTCTTCTTAATGGTGATAGTATTGACATACTCGCCAATAGCTCAGAGGTGGTTAATGATAGGTCCATCAAAATAGTCAAAGGTGGTGCAAGTGTAATTGGCTTGATTTTTATTATTCTTTGGACATGACGTAGAGGGATTACTTGAACCATGATCCTACAATGGGTTTTTATGAATTGTATGGTCCGAGTTTGAAGCAAATTTTTGTTTGTCTAGTTCAATGGTACGATAGTCAATAAGATCATGTATGAGATTTCTTAATTTCCTACAAGAGGAATTTTTATGCCCTCTTGCTCGATGGTAATCACAGAATGCGTTGTCGTCCCACCATGATGGCTTGAACTGCCCAGGGTCATATGGTTTAGGGTCTTGCAATGTGCTGATGTCATTTTGGAGGAGCTTCTTAAGGACCACTTCAACTGGTTCACCCAAGACAGTGTACGTGCATCTCTTTGGAAATTGTCTAGTTTGACATGGTTTCCCTTGGTTTTGATTGTTTTGGATGATGTTTGCGGTAGGTGTCGGTGTGGTCAATGGTGCGTTCTGTGAGTGAGCTCCTTTGAGAGTGATTGCAGGACCTGTTGCGTTTACTGCTTTAGCGTCAACAATGCCATCATTGGTGATATGTTTGTTTTTGACCCAATATTTGCTTTTGTCAGTAGGTGGGTTTGGATTCATGTTCTTGTTGTCATATTTAAGTTCTGCTTTGGCAATAAGGTATTTTTTGAGTTGTACTCCTTTTTTGATGAGGTATGCGAAAGTGGTGCAACAGTGAACTTGTATATTGTATCTCAATGGGCCAACCAGGTTTTGGAAAAACATGCTCACCTTTTCCTTTTCTGGTATCTCGATAGGGCATCGACTTGCTAGACTCCGCCATATTTGGAAAAATGGGATGAAGGTCTCGCCAATTTCTTCTTGATTAAGTGTGCATAAATTGGAAATGGTAACATCGGTGTCAATGTTATAGGCGTAATTTTGTACAAATTTATCAACAAGTTCCTCCCATGAATTTATTCCTTTGGGAAAGGTAGCAAACCATTCAAGTGCCAGAACTATGAGACTTCTAGGGAAGAGTCTCATCAGATAAGTATGTTCATATGCAACGTCCATGCAATTGGTTGTAAATTCTCTTATATACTCAAGGGGATTAGTTTTTCCTTTGTATTTGGTGAAGTTGGGTACCACATGTTGATAATGTTTTCTGGACAACAACAACTCAGACAGAATATAATATCCTATCTCACTTGAAAGGTAATCTCTATCAGCAAGCCTCAAGAGATAACCCCAAGGTCTCTAATGTCAGGTCTTGACAATGCATAAACAACTCAGTGATAAATGTGAAAATGCTGGTAATCACAATAGGACCTTACTACAAGCAAAATACTGAATCTTAATTTATCAGATCTAACAATGTAATGATACTTCAATCCTAAATTTAACCCAATAATCAAAGAAATAACAAAATATAAGGGTTTCAAAGAGATTTCTAAACTTAATATTAAATCTAAGATCAACAATGAAAATGACCAACACTTGAAATGGACCAATCCCTCAAAACCAATTTCTACTTGACCCAGATGGATTTGCAATCTTATAGAAAACAGTGCAATCTTCTAAGGTGTTAAGTTTTCAAATCATGAACATTCATTCAAACAACCCTATCAAAATTGAAATGAATAAACCCTCACAATTGAACTAAGCACAATGAATATAAAAGTCCAGGCTAACTTTGCAAAGCAACTAACAATCAGTTGGTTGCGAAAAGGATGGACCAGGGATTGCTGCAACACTTCAAATATAAAACCATAAACATTATTGAATCAAATCTAATCTAAATATTAACCTCCTCAAAGCAATTCTAAAGATAGAATAACAAGAACCATGCAAGATAAGAAAAACACAAGTATGGCACCAAATCACAATGTCATTACTTGCATCAAATTATCTGCTGTAGCAACAATTCCAACTTTCTGTTACAATATTTGCTTGAGAACAACTACTTGGTAACACTTTCTCTACTAATTCGCTCTAACTAGCTCTCTATTTGTCTGTCTAAAACTTCTTAACCTTTACAAAAGAGGCAAAATGCCATATAAATAGAACCCCCCAAAACATGTCGGCCTAGATAGGATTTTACAATAATAATTAGGCACAACAAGTCGGCCAAGAGAAATTCAAAATAAAATAAAATATGCATTAAATGCATGAACTTCATCCAGGTCAGCCTGGGATCCCCAATGTAGCTCAGACCAATGCATGTCAAAATAATAAGGAAGCACAAATCTCGATGTAGCCAATCATTAACTGCCTTCCCCTTTGTCTTTATTCCAATCCAACATTTCATGAAATTTCAAAAGTACCCTATCCAAGTCGGCCATAGGTGGCAAAGGAAAAACCCTAAGTCGCCTTTCAATTGATGCAATTTCTTCCCTTGATTGTTTTACCGACTTATCCCAATCCACCTTATATATTAGGTATTTGTCAATGACAACAATGTATGTGGTCACATCATCCAATTGATGCTCAGAAACATAATCATCATTAATTGGGGCATAAACATCATGCCACCACCTCCTCAACTGTTCCAAACTTAAATATTTGGGAGCAATCTTCCTTCTCCCTGTCATAATCTCAAAAAAGGCAATGGAGCCATTGTACACACCAGCTAAGGTATCATCAATTTGCCTCCTCTATTTGTAAATCTTTTTCAGAACCTTCTGCCTAATCTACAATGTTTCAAACCATTCCCATGGTTCAGTAGCTCTAGAGGAAGGAAGAATCTTATCACTTACCAACTTATCTCTTGTGTACTCCATGATAGTTCTGGTTTTCTGCAGCAAGAGATCTGTATCTTCCCTATCCTGTGCCAACACCACCTTCAACTAATCAGTTTCCCTAATAACATCCTTTCTAGTCGACAAAATCTCCTTGATAGCTTCATTACCCTTGGTTCACACCCCTTGCAACCAATTTGTAGTGGTAAGAGTAGAAGCCTTCATCTTTTCAAGCTCGGTAATGGTCTCCTGAGGTAAAGGCTTTGCAACAGAAACTGAGGGGTTAATGGATTGTAAGGGCTTCATCAAATCTTCCAAGCATTTCCTAAGATTCTCATTTTCATTCTTTAGCTCCTGCTTGGTCTTTATTTCCTTCCTCAATCTGCCCAAGATAACTGCACTAGAACCCTGGTAATCCTCAATATCTTGCTCAATGGACGTAGGCCCAAGATTGAAAGTCTGAATGTTGTAATCCTTTCCAGCCACATCATCTCTATTTTTATCTGGAGTAGGGGTTGCAATGTGAACAACCCTGTTATGAGCTTCATCTCTTTCAATCCTCGAGATCACCCTAGCCTTCTTCTTACCTTTTTCTTTTCCAATCTTGGCTAGCAGTGCATCCCAATTTGGTGGAATATCTTCCACAACAACTTGTTTTCTCTTTATCTCCTTGTCCAACCAACCAGGGATAGTGGATTCCAATTGCACTTCAGCCTGTTTTTCCTCCTGCTGTTCCTAAGGTACCTCTTCACTCAAATTATGTTTCTCAGGAGTCTCATCTGTCTTGCTTTCCTTCTCTTCAACATGTTCTTCCTCTTGTACAGGTTATGGATGCTTCACTGTTTCCTCTTCTACTGGCGGTGATCTAACCTCCTCGGTTCCAAAAGGTGACTCTGCATAAGCTACCAAAGGAGACTGCATTACCTTATCAATTTTTTCCTCTGCACTATAAAGGTCACCTTCATAAAATTCTTCTCCTTCAGTATCCAGATGATCCTCAACATTCTCTGACTCACCTAGTTTTCTTTGAGCTTCATGAGCGGAAGGCATATCATCATGCTATTCCATATGAAAAAAAACTGGAGGAAGGTCTGCCTTAGGTACATTATCCTTAGGAGAAGGAGTCCTAGACCTCCTTGTATACACCTTGGCCTTCTCCTTTGAGCTTTCAACATTTACCATCGGTGGGATAACTTTTTCCTCTCCTACAGTGGAGCCTGCCTTCTCTGACAACTTTATGATTCTTCTCCTCTTGGGTATAGGATCATCAACCTCAGGATTCTGCCCTTCAGTTTCCTTCTGCCCAGACTTCTTAGTCCTTGTCCTCTTCTTAGCCTTTGGATTTCTCTATTTTTCTGCTTCATGGGCCTCTGTTTCTTGAACACCTTTTATCTTGATTTTGAAAGGAGAATCCAACTTACCCTTGCCCTTAGGATCTTGCTTGGTCGATTCTTCAGAGGTGGAGTGAGGATCTAAATCTCCCATTAGCGCATAGGTGCATTGTACACCTTCATTTTCCAACTCCCACAACTTATGCTTTAGCCACATCTTGGTAAATTTGATAACTGGATCCATCAGTTGTTTCAATTCTATCATTTCCTCTTCTAACCAATCCACATCACCAATTGGTCTGTCTTTTATGGCCTCATAAACATGATCCTGGATCAAGTTTCCATCATCATTAAGCTAGTCCGGGACTACCCTTACATTGTAGAGTTGGATTGATTCAACTGGGAGGCAAGAAAACTTCTTCTTTCTGACTTCAAATTCATCACTGCAATTGGCCTAGTAGTCTTCCAAATCGACCTTATGGCTATACTCCCTATTGGCCCTCTTTTGAGCTTCTCCTGTAATATCAAATCTAGACCTCTTGGAATGGAAAGATAAGCCAAGAGTACTCATTTCTTCTTCTGAAGCCTGGGCAGAACCAATGGAAGGACAAGCCTCTCCAGTACCAATCCTCAAGGGGAAGTCCCCACCAAAACCAGTCTTATGCTTGTCTCTCTTGACAATGGCATCAAAGTCACAGACCTGTCTAGTGACTTCCAGAAGTATAATGTGATTACTGGGGTATCTTGGAAATCTGTATGGGGCCCTTTGGCAGCCATCAATCTAGATATAGGAGAAAGTTGGGAACTGAATAAACCATGCCCCATATTTCTTGATGAGTTCCTTAGCCTGGTCCGAAATCCTGACATGTTCTACACCTTGGAGCAATCTAGTGATGTGCATGGTGAATGCATCATTCACCCTCCTGTAGTTCAAACCTCCCAAGTGCAACTGAGGGTAAACCTCATAGATGATATCCTGTCCAAAGGTTCCCCTTGTACTCAATCCTTTATAGGGGTGGAATCTCGCAAGTGCGTAGACCAAAAATGAAGTCATTGTGAAGGAATTTGTTTGCAACACATTGGACAACTGTTCGTGAATTACTCCACTAATAACCCCTGCCCAATGGTAATTAATTTTCTCTTGCTCCATCCTCACAATCACATGGCACATCCAATTCTCAAACATGCCAACATTCTTCAATCCAACCACCCTGCTGAGAAGAGTGATGGCATCATAATACTCCTTCTTGAACTTCGCTCTGAATAGCTGCTTGGGCAGTTTGGAATAGTGAAACTTGGGATTCTCCAGCCAAGAATTGATAAGCTGATGTGACTTCACAGTTTTTTCATCAAAGAACTCCTGAGCTTCCTTCATGCTGAATCCCACCACATGAGATCTGTCTGGCATATCAAAAGTTTGAGCAATGGAAATATGGTTGAGATTTGCTACAACCCTCCCTTGGGGACCAATAATTCTCTATGTATCCTAGTCATAGTGCCTGGCACACTCAAGGACCATCTCATAACACTGCACCGTAGAAGGGAAACCAACTACATGAGACAAGCCTGATTCCATCATCCTTCTAGCCACCAAAGGAGAATCCTCTGCTGCCATTCTTCCTTTAAATTCCTCATAATCCCACAATCTGACATTTGTATCAGTCACTTCTGACCAGACAGAAGTGACCTTGCTCTCAGGGATCTTGCTCTTAATGTCCATCTTAATCTTTTCTACATCAGACATTGAAGACCCAGCTACTGCCTTGCTAGATTTAGCCTATACTCAATAAAGAGCATAGTAAAAACCACAGGAAGAGAATGCTAATCCATCAGAACACCGTTAGAATGAACCTAATATAACCAAGGTGTTATTAAATCACATATAAAATGATCACAACAAATTTCGGGTTTCAGGACTATCCGCGAAATCTGAGCCAGAGCAGAATTTCAGGGAATTCCGGGCTAAACGGATCCTGATGGAATAATCATAAAAACACCTACTAAAAATTAAATTTGATCATTATCCATCAATAAAGCACATAGAATATCACAATATAGCATGAATAAATCATAAAATGCATCATAAATCATTAATAAATCATGCCATTCCACATTTCCTTACATTTCACCAAATTTCGGGAAAATCCGCCAGAGATGGATTTCCGCGAAGGCAGAGACACTTTGCAAATCTAGAAAAAATAGGGAACCAAGGACTTCGGGAAAATCCAGAGTCAAAGGAAATTTGCGTATGAGGTAAAATTCCGAAAGCAATGCAAATTCTGGGAACTCAAAGGAAATCGGGAAAACGACGGAGATCGGGAAAATCCGGGGTTGACGTAAATCCGTAGAGTATATGAAACTCCGAAAATGACAACGGATTTCGGAAAATCCAAGGAGATTGGGAAAATCCGCCAAAGACGGATTGTCTCGAGGGAAAGAAAAATCTCGAATTGAGGCTGAAACTCAGATTGTGACATGAAATCACGATTTCACTCATAACATCAAAATTGATCATGAATTTCAAAGATTTAAGCTTAGGGAAAGTTTAATATGGGCTTTCTATGGATTTTCTTTGCATTCTAAGCCAATTCGAGAACATACTAAAGAAAAATGGCGATGCCCTAAGTTAAACCCTATAGATCCACCATTAAAGCATAGACGAGCTCAGAATTAAATATTTCGACTGCCAAAGCCTTACTAGGGAAAAATCATGACCTCATGAGCACGACCCCTCTCAATGCAAAGGAATAGACAAGCTCGAGGCTCACTTGGAAGACCATAAATTAGACAATGCTATGCAACCCTAGTCATGAAAATGTTCAAATAATGCAGAGAATCAAACCCAAATAAGCTTTATAACTTCAAAGCACTATCTATAATCATTAATTCAAAGCAAGGAAATTGAAAACATACCATTGTGAAATGAAAATCAATCCCAGAAACAATAAATGTGAGATTTAATGGTGTCCACACAGAACAGGGGCAAGAATGCACAAGAGATAGCCACCAAATCGAATGATTCACAAACCCAACACCTCAAATCCAAATTCAACACTTGCAAGAATGCACTCGTCAACTCAAATGATGACAAGCAATAAGCATAATAATAATCCAAAATCAATTAAATACATCGCTTGTGAAAGGTATAGACAACATTAAATGCAATCGACAAGACAGTCAGAAAACCCGAGAACCCGACAACAGGGTGGAATCCGGAAAAATCCGGCCCACGCGGAATTCTGCGAAGACCAAAAATCTCTGAACGATAGCACTCAGCCGGAGTCCGAATAGGATCCGGGAAAATCCGGCCGAGGTGGAAAGTCCCGAACTTCAGTGAAAACCCGAACTTGGCTCAAAATTAAAGATCCTCAAAGAATAACCAAGGGGAATCACTAGCAATCAAAATAATTTTTTTAGCACATGCCAAAGTAAGACAAAACCTCAAAATGAAAGGGCCAAGAAACCAAAAAAAAAGCAAAAGAGGGTCCCTGCTTTCAGTGGGGCGTGTGTGCGAAAACTGCACAACACCACATATCTAGGAGGGAACTGTGGCATGTATAAACTCATGTCAAATGGGTATGAACATAAGTCATAGGACGTGTGGGTCTTTTTGTGTGACAATTGCATGTTCTCCATTTGTTTTTGCAAGGTCACAAGTTGAGCTAAGTGCATCAATTATAGGGTTGTTTGTGGCATCACACATGCTGGTAATGGGTACTCCATGAGTTCCCACTTGCTATGATGATGTGTTCTGATTTGGGATGTATTTTTGTGGAATGTATGATGTGTTTTGGTTTGGAATTTGTTGGTATTGAAGATTTTTATTAGGAATGTGTTGTTGTGTATGGATGCGTGACACGTATGTAGGAATGTGTACTCCAACAGTGTTGGTTTGTATTTGTAGAATATGATGTCCTTGAGTGTTTTGATGCCCAAATGGAGTCATGTGTTGTGTTATTTGATTGCCTTGTCCAAATTGTTAAGTGTGGCCATGTGGAATATTGGTGTTTTGTCTTTGGGGAATATGAGTGTTGGTATTGATTTGTGATGAAGTATTAACATTTGGTTGAGGTCCTGGAATGGTAATTCGTCGTTTATTCCTCCCAAAGGGGATCAGTGAGTTTGTTCCCATGAAATTAGTTGAGGACCCAATTAAAGTATTTGACGATGTCATTCCCATAGCACTAGATGAAGCTCCAAATAAAAGGTTTGATGAATTTGTCCCCATTGTATTGGTTGAAGACCCAAAGGTAGCCCCAATAGTTTGTGAAGGGATTGTTGAAATTTGTGGGATAGATTGTGATGTGGCTTGTGCTATAGTAGATGTTCCCACAATGGATGTTGTGTTGACTGTGTTAGAGGTATTTTGAGTGGAAGTTCCCATGGAAGTAGCATTGATGGTGTTTGTCGCATTTTGTGTGGTGGCACCAATGAAGGTATTATTTGCAACATATTGTGGTTGATTGGTGTTGGAGGTATTGTTTGAATTATGGTTTGCATTGTGATCGAGAGATGCTGCTCTTAAGGTGTTAATGTCAAACCTCATGGCAATTTGGCTCCTTGGTCTAAAAGCATGGCTAGATATCTCTCTGAATCTTGCAAGATTAATTCATCCACAAAGGAAGCCACATCAGGATTTTGAGTGGAAACTTTGAATTCTTCCATGAATACATGTTCGTTTTCATCTCTACGTATAAATTGTTCAAAGGGGTTATGTGAGGAAGATGCCATGTTCATGTCACTGAAAGGATTGATGAAAGGTGCCCCCTGTCTATGTTTAGGTTCGTGTGATTAGAAAAGTTGTAGGGGTTGGTGTTTTGTCCAAAAGGGTCCATTTGTCTTCTTTTCCTTTGGAGCCTAGTCTCAACCATATAAGTATTTGCTCAAATGAGGGAGGATGATAATGACAACTAAGTCTATGAATGGGGATGATATGACACTATGTTTTTTTGGATTTTTTGGAATAATGAATGCTTAATGCATGGTGATAATGAAAGACTAAAATGAAAGGTATGACACTATTTTTTGGATTTTTGGAATAAGGGATGCAAAATGAGGACTAGAATGAAGGATGGAAGACTAAAGTGTTTTAAGGTATGCCAATGCAAATGAAAGGTCTAAGGTGCAATCAATTTTGATGGACTTTTAGAAATGGTTTACTAACCACTCAAATCTTGGTCAATGTCTCAATTTGGATTATCAAATGACTTTTTGGTAGGACTAAATGAAAGGACAAGATTACAAAGTGAGGTTTCCTAACTAGAATTTTGAGTTGGAAAGGTCTCACAAAAGGACAATGACTAAAGAAAATGGTTTTGACTAAGTCCAATGATAACCTACTTTTGAAGGCAAATATTTTGCAAGGTATGGTAAGTTTTCCTATTCCAAAGTCTATAAAAATGATGACCTAAGGACTTGTTTATGCTAGAAATGATGATGGATCCTAAGGTGCAACTAATTTTTTTTGCAAAGGTGGACCTATGGCAAACTAAATGCAAACTAGAATGCAAGGATGGATGATTTGAGCAATTCTTTTTCTGGTTTTGAACAAAGGTGTTTGGAAATAGATGTTTGGAAATAGTTTGAAAAGGTTTGGTCTTGGGTTTGGATAGTAACAACGTTTTTTCAAATGACAGATAATTGCGTCGTTTCAAGTAAGAAATGTGTTGTAGTGGATCAAATGCATCTCAATTTCAGTAAATGCGTTGTTTCAGGTCATAGATATGGTTTAGAAAATCATTGCATTGTTCTAGAAAGCAAATGCATTGTGTTATAGTCAGATGCATTGTTTCAGTTAGTAAATGCGGCTTAGTAGGTTGATTGAAATTCATAGACTCTCAAATGTGGTTCAAAATGTTGAATGCATTGCACAAGGTAGAAAATGCGTTGCAGAGTGAATAAAAGTCTGGTTTCTTTACAATTTTGGCAGATTTTTAGAATTGCTTCAGTTTGAGTGTGTTTTTCCAGATCTATAAAGGATGTTTATTTGTTCATTGTTTCATAAAAAAATTGGTAAACACATGGTTTTATCTTTGAATGTTGAAAAAAAGCACAATCCTAGGTTTGGCAAGGACTATATTCACTGGATTCCATGTGGGTTTCCCTAGCCACACTTATTCTTAGCGGGTGACTTAGAAGCTTTGCCACACTGGCTCCCCTTTACATTGCACTCACTTCTCGAGTCAACCAAGCTTTGAGCCCTCATAAATCTCCCATGATAGGCTCTTCACCTCTATGAAGAACTGTGAGAATATGGATTCCTTGGCAATGATCATTGCTTCAATAGCGAATAGAAAGGGTTTTTGGAAACTACACAAAAGGTTTTTAGTTCAAGAACCCGTTTGAGTGGCCACAGATGAGGCAAGATTAGCTCTGATAAGGAGGAATCCCAAGTTGCAAAGGTTACACTCCACAGGGTTTATGGGGATTCACTTGTCTCTGTGACACATCCGCATTCACAATCCTAAGTTTTTCATTAGGATTCACATTTGTATACTGGTCGGGAGTAGCTTAGCTATAGAGCTTCGTTGCCGGTTTGAGTCACCTTGGGGTGAGTACTTTTTTCCCACCAAGGAAAACCCAATTCCTAGAGTCAATGATAGTTTCTCTTGCACCCAGGATCACACAAGTGTGCAAGGGGAGAGGATACTTCTATTATTGAATTGGGGTTACACAAATTGAAGACACTTGTTTATTTTAATGTCCAAATTGAAATGTGGGGGTGGTAAAGTACCAAATTCTAAGTGTTTCTGTTTCTCAGGATCGCACAAGGTGCAAGAGAATTGCATACACACTCAAAAGCTATCACTACACCACAAGGCACACAAAACACTTGTCCATTTTAAACTCAACTTAATGTGAGACAAACAATGTTCATTTTAAGCCAATGTCATGAAAAGGCATGTAAATTTTAGCCTTGATGAGTTTCAATGCAAGATTGTGTTCATTTTGAACCCATGAGTGAATGCATGCTCATTTTAAACCCATGAAATGTAAATGCAAGTTGTTTGTAATTGTTTGTTTGATTTTAGGATTGTAAAGGAGATATAAAATAATCAACAAACAAATGTTAGCCACTCCTTCCAAATTTTCCACATGCTGCAAACAATAGATTAGTAAACCAAAATCCCTAAGCTATTAAACAAAAAAGAGAAATCTAGAAAATACAGTAAAAACCAAAAAGCAAATTTTTACTAGGAAAATGCATCGTTCTGCAGAGCAAATGTGTTGCAAAACAGAAAGCAAAAATTTACTAGGTAGACGCATCATTTTGTCTGTTAGATGCAGCTTGGAAATACGAATGCATCATTTTGTAGGTCAAATGCATTGCGATGTAGTGAATGCAGCTTATAAAGTTACAGACTTGACGTTCCGTACCTATACTTGCAAAAAGTGACAAAAAATCTATACGAAAATATGCAAAAACGTGTTTTTGGCATCGGGTTCACCAATGTAACTAAGGTGAAATTTTAGGTTAACATTATAATGGCCAAAACAAACTAAACCCTAACTAAACAATGAAGAACAATGGAAGAAAATAGCATAAAAACAAAGAACAATCTCACCAAGTCTTCATGCCCTCCATGAATCACCTTCATTGCACCTTCTCCATTTGTTGCAACTAGATATTTTCCCTTAGATTTTTGATGAGCAACCTATGACTATGACAAAGCCCTAAGCAAATATTGAAGGATTCAACTATTGCTGCAATGTACTCAACAAATGCAAGCAAGCCTAATGTTTGAAGCACAAGATAATCAAGCATGAAGTCAAGAGCATGAAGTATGTCAAATGAGGCATGAAGTATGAAGTCAAGATTAGAAGGTTGCGTGTTCGATTCACATCAGGTTCACCAATGTAACTAAGGTAAAATTTCAGGTTAGCATTATAATGGCCAAACCAAACTAAACCCTAGCTAAACAATGAAGAACAATGGAATAAAATAGCATAAAAACAAAGAACAATCTCACCAAGTCTTCATGCCCTCCATGAATCACCTTCATTGCACCTTCTCCATTTGCTACAAGTAGATACTTGCCCTCATATTTTTGATGAGCAACCTATGACTATGACAAAGCCCTAAGCAAATATTGAAGGATTCAACTATTGCTGCAATGTACTCAACAAATGCAAGGAAGCCTAATGTCTGAAGCACAAGATAGTCAAGCATGAAGTATGTCAAATGAGGCTAAAATTACCTTTTTATAGAAAAGCCAATTTTAGATGAATGGCCAAGATTGAAAGTTGACAAATGCCCTAAGATCAAAGGTTAAAATTAAATGTGACAATCGACAATTAGGGTTAGGGAAACATTAGGTTAAAATTTGAAATGGAGGGTTGAGATTTGATTTTAGAAAAAAACAAATCAATGGACATAAATGCATGTGACAAGAGGAAATATTGGGCATGGAAAAAGAAAAAACTAGAGAATCAAATAATAATTTAAAATTACTTGATTTATAGACTGAGTTGACCTTTTGAATTAAAAATTAATTTAATTCAAAAGTGGTGGGACCATGTGACAGTAAATAATATTTTAAATTATTTACTTGGTGGGAGAAAAATAGAAAGTGAGACAATTTTAAATAAATGATTTTATTTAAAATTAGAAAAAGCCAAGGTGGACAATAATTAAATAAATTATAAAAATTTATTTAATTATAAGAGGACATTAGAAATTAATGATGTATTTAAATAAATAAATAAAATTATTTATTTAAATAATCAAGAGAAATAATGGACAAAGGATCATCAAATAAATTTATGAATTTATTTAATTATAGAGGGACGTAGGAAATTAGCGACGTATTTAAATAAAATAAATATAATTTATTTATTTAAATAGTGAGGAAGAATAAAAGACATGGATTAATTAAATAATTGAGAATTATTTAATTAATAGTTGAATTTGGACTATATGACATAATTAAATATTTTTAATTATGTTAAGAAGAAATATGGAGAAAATAAAGTTCACAGGCCTAGGTCAATTTTATGTGTCTACACTTGGTACAACCTCCTCTTTACCTTCTCAGCTTTGGGACGATGTGGTTGCAAGGCCTCAACGTTCAGAAAAAGTGCCACCATCAACTCCAAATCTCTAGAAGGTGGTGAAGACATAGGTCATGTCACAAAAAGTATCACAATTGCTAAGAAGACCTAACATAACTAATAGCCATGTACGAGGCGAAGGGGCTGAGTTCCACATCAGTAGCTCACCAGGCCATTCTTGACTGTAGAAGGTTATTTCTAAAGTGATATCCTGTGTAAGAGCTTCCCCAACATGTAGAAACAAAGATTTCAAGAACGATGTAAATGGAAACAGGGAGCTAAATCACTACCAACCAATAAAAAACACTTGGAAAGATGCGTCATGGTCTTTGCTATCAATAGAAATCACACCCTCCACATCTGGAATGCTCGAAGATTGACTAAACCTTGCTTGTGAATGGATAATACCATCAAACAATTTAAGCAAACATAATGATATTAAATGAGTTCACCTTGACGACCTGAAAGAATCCATGCCTACTCTAATACCATGAAGAAACTAGAAAATATGAAGATGCAATTCAAGCACAGTGAATACACCAAAAATTGTATGCAGTCGATTTGGTATTAGATAGTTAGGAGATGTAGATATATAGGAGATCAGGAAAGCATGAGGTGTTGAAGTGTATCGACACCTCTCCAATATGCAATCAAGTTGGGCAACAATTATCAATAATGCCAATGACTCACTCTATCTACACGATGAATGCCTAAGTAAGCTTATTAGCCTACGTGTATGAAAGTTGTAAAGTATACAATAACAAATCCAAAATCTCATAAATACATTTGTATTGGTTACATCGAGAAGGTTAAAGACTATAATATTTGGAATCCTCTAACCTAGAATTTTTTGTGTGATATGATATTCAAGGAGTTTAGAGCTAATTTAGATGAATAAAAATTAAAGCAAAAAGGAAGAAAAAATAGTGCAATTTTTTTTTTTTTAGAAAACTAAGAAGACACACATGTGGAAAAGAAATTAGATGGATTAGAGGATGTAGAAGAAGCACAAGGTATTAGAGAGTTCATATCGTGATGTGCAAGATGAGAAAATAGAAGAATAGATAGGGCTATTATCCCTACCTTGATAAGGTCCACAAGATAATGAAATATAGTTGAGAGGTATAGCCCCATAGATTTTCATTGTGTATTTTCTTTGTTAAGTATTGATGATGAACCTAAATATTTTAGGGAGACTCTCTTTAGAGGATAGTGAGTCTTAGATACAGGCCAGACATGAGGATATGATGACCTTGGAAAGTAATGATACCTAGGATCTTGTTAGTTTTCTCCAGTGAAAAAATCTCATTGGTTATAAGTGGGTGTACACAAATAAATTCAATGTAAATGGTTAGTTAAAGTGGTACAAGCGTATATTGGTGGCCAAGGGCTACTCCTAAAGAGAGGGAGTTGATTTTAGTGAATTTTTCTCTCCTATTGCTAAGTTATCTTCTATTATATCCCTTTTATCCATTGCTAGAACTTATAACTTTTAATTTGAGAAAATAGATGTTAAAATTTATTTCTTACATGGGGATCTCGAGGAGGAGATGCATATGTGACAAATTGATGGTTTTGTTGTAAAAGGAAAGTGGTAGTTGGTTTATAGGTTAAAACGATCATTGCATGGTCTAAAATAGTCACCCAAGATGTGGTACCAAAATTTTGATGCCTTTGCATTGAAATTGGGTTTTGTTAGAAGTGAGGAAGACCATTGTGTTTATTTTAAGATTATTAACAATTAGATACTAATTATTGTATTGTATGTGGATGACATCATGTTTATGGGTAACAAGGCAATGACTAGGGAGCTCAAAATTTAAATTTCTAGAACATTCAATATGAAGGATTTGGTGGATGCTAAATATATTCTTGGCATGGAGATAAGTAGGAATTGGGTACAAAAAAATCTTTTGTTGAGTAAAAGTAAGTATGCAAATACCATTTTGGGATGGTTCAATATGCATGATTATATAAGCCAAGGACTATTCCATTTTTAATTGGTAGTAAACTTAAGTTAGATTTTTTTCTAAATTTGATGATAATCCCCTACAGATAAATGGTGCCAAACCCTAAGGAATTTTAGCAACTATTGCCACCCACCCACCTTGCTCGAGGGGCTAAAGTTCCTAAATGGACCTAATTGACAAGGACATTGATGACCTAGAAAATAACAATGGTTGTTGATTGACAATGCAAATGAAATTCATCCTAATGTTCATTATGATAGTGCTATTTGTAGTTTGATATATTCAATGGTTTGTACTAGACTATATATTACCCAAATAATGGGAGCTTTGAGCAAGTTTATGTCTGACCATAATAGAGAGGATTATAATTTTATTAAAAGGGTATTTGTATATTTACACGAAACTTCTATTTGCTATTTATGTTATCATGGTATTGATGATGTGGATAAGTCATTAGACATACATGGATTTATTGACACAGATTGGGTAGGTGATTTAGATAGTTGAAGTTCCACTAATGACTATGCTTTCTCTTTCTTTGGATATACAATAATTTGGATGAGTAAAAAGGAATCCATGGTTGCTTTATCCACCATATAAGCATTGAATATGGCTACTACACATGCCTCAGAGGAAGAGGTTTGGTTATAGATACTTGGTTTAGGTATTAGTTTTGATTGTACAGGATTGTTAGAATCAAATGTGATAGTCATAGTGCTATTTTTTTCCAAAAAATATTATGTATCATGCTTGTACTAAGAGTGCAGTCCCATGAGGGGGATTCAAGATCTAATTTCATGGAGGAAGGGGTCCCATGAAGCAAAAAACATGTGCTATAGGATTAATTAAAATCTTTTCCTGAAAAATAGCACCCCCTACCTTTAAGGACTATAGATTTGAGTAGGTGAAATTGAGGTGGGGCTAGAAATTGCTCCTACAACTTATGATTTTTTTGCCACTTGTCAATCATTGAAAATTTAAATTCCCACCAAAAAATAAAAATGTGAAAAAAATATTTTTATCAAAGTATTGTAGTTCATTCTTTAAATTTTGGAGCTTAAGTGTTTAAGCTAAAGTGCATTATTAATCTCATGGGATCACCAACTTTAAAATATTCCTAAAAAGTCTTAGTAGAACCCATAAAATTTTTTTAGGAAGCCCCCTCCATGGGACCTTACCCTAAGCATGTTGATGTTCAATATCACTTTGTGTGAGAATTGGTTGAGAAGGGAAAGGTCTTATTTGAGAAGGTTGAAACTTTGGATAATGTTGTAGATTTTCTTATAAAACCAGTAACCACAAATAAGTTCTCTTGGTGTAAGAAGGCCATGGGCCTTGGTACTTATGCTTAATTTTATTTATTTTATGTATGGATGTATTTTCAATGTATAATGTCAAGTGAGAGAATAAATTAGGATTAAAGTTCCATTTACCTTACAATCCTATGTATTATTCATTTATATCCAACACTCTTGGAATGTATTCATGGACACATAGAGTTTAATTGAAAATTAATTTATAATTTATATTCTCATAATTTTTATATTAGTTATCATATGAATTCATTAAGGAGGTGGAGTTGGTAGTGGTGGTTACAAATACATTTTTAGAAAATCTTTAAACTTGGAAGTGAGAATTGAGTAGTGAAGCATCTTGAGTCATATTGGTGGGTATCATATGAGGTGGGTGATGATTTTGGAAACTCACATTTGAATATTGGTCATTATGGAGGAGTTACAAGTCAAATTTACTATCTATTATTAGTATGAAGGTTATATTTTCTATTCATGGCTCATTGGGAGTTACATTTACTATTCTTGAAAGCATCTCTTCATTTTGGACATTGAAGTTTTTGCATTTTACATGATTTGATATTACATTATTTTGGGAAACTATTTGTGGTATTCCTCTCTCTTTTTCTCTATAAATTGGAGGCATGAGATAGTAGTTTTATGAGGTTGTTTTATAAGTAAATAAGTTTTTCCAAAGACTATTAGAGTTGAGACTATTAGTGTGTTGATGTATCTCTCCTTTGAAGATTAATAAATATTTTTCCTCTCTCTCATGTGGAGTTTTTCCCAAAATGGTTTATCCATGTAAATCCTATGTCACTTACGATTTTCTAATTATCTCTTATTGTTAATTTTGTAATCACATACTACTTATCCTATGTTAATCCTTGTTAATTAAATATATTTTAGATTTGTATATATTTTTAAAATATTTTATTGTAGTAGTTTCATCTTGTAAATAAATTATGTCTTTGTCATTCTCTTTAGATCTATGAAAACCATGTAGTGGCATGAAGGGTCAACATAATGATATCATTGATAAGAATTAGGGTGGCTATTTTCCACGTGCTTGTTATAACAAGGTTGATTGCTATCCTAGTAGTAGTTGTTGCAAGGATGGTTATCAACAATGTTTACTCCTTAAGTCACATTCATTTGTGATTTTTTGTTGTAAGAAAGGAAATTTAAACTAAAAACAAAAGGAAATAAACATGAATGAAAACCTCAAAATTGAGCTTCAATGGACTTCAAATAATGCAAATTCTATCAAATGCAAACTCCATTGATTACAGGGATGAGCTTAATGAAATGCAAATAGATGATATGTAATTTCTCAAGTAATTTATAAAAAATATCTATAGAAGATACTTATCAAAGTTAGTGGATTCATTTTTGGAAGCTTGCAACTCAACTTATAAATTTTTTAGTATAAAGATAAATGGCCAAAGATTTATATGAAAGATCTATAGTTGAGAGGATTTTCTTAGAATATAGGAGACATGATGGATGGTTAGATTTTAAGTTATTTTAGATGGATGGTGAGGATTTAAGTTGTTTTAAATAATTATAACAATCATATGGAGGGTATTAAATATTTGGTTGCAAAATGGATGGTGAAGATTGAATGGTTAAATGGATGGATGAGATTTGAAGAATATGGATAATGGAGGAAAATACATTTAATTGATCATTTATTTGAAAAGGTGAGATGGAAATTGAATTTTATTTATTTATTTTAGAGATGTAAATTAGAATATTTAATTAAATAATAAAATTCATTAATTAACTAGTGGCGTGGTGAGGATTTTAATTATATATATATTTTATTTAATTACTTAGGATGATGTTAGTATCATAGTGTTATCAAATTTATTGAATAGCATGGTGATGTTGATGAAATTTTAGGAATGATGCTAAAATTCCATTAGAAATGTTAGATTTTAGGTGTCTACATTTTCCCCTCCTTGCAGTGTCATTGTGACTAAGAGGAAGTAATGGTATTTCAAATAAAGTAAATATAGATATCATGGTAGAATGAAAGTAGTGATGAGTTTCCTTGAGTGATTTAATAAAATGGATAGAGATGCACCTCATGAATTTAGGCGAGTTAGATGAACACAAGTGAACCCTAAAAAGGAGAAGAAGTAAAAAAGGGATAGAAAAGGTAAAACTATAATGAGAATATGAGGAAATGTGTGATGAAATTAGAGGGGGATTTTATAGATAAATATATTAATTAGATAGGATTAGTGAATATGAATGGATATGGGCATGAAAATGTAAATGAAAAGGGTGATTGGTCATTTATTGGTAAGTATTTTATTTTTCTATGATATTGTATATTTTATGATGATACATATATTCTAGTGATTTTATAAAATAAAATTCAAATAGATTGAACAATTTTTTTTTACATGAAATGACAATATGCGTCAAGTTATAAGAAACCATGATGAAATTTTGTCATACACATGAAGGGACCAATAATAGCTGCAAAGGTAGTGCACATATTTTATGTGAAAATTCCTTCTTTCAATTATTTGTTACAGTTGGAATGTCAACTTTTGTTTGATATTTTTCTCCTCTTTTCTTTAGGATCCAAATTTCTTTGTTGCTTCCTTTTTGATGTATGGGATTATGTTACCCTTTGGATTCATTTGGATTTTTCCTTGATTTTTCTATGTTGTTGCATGTCAATGCTTTGCTTTATAGTGATCCTTCGATTATTTTGGATGCTTTTATTTAGATTTTGGTGTATATAGATTAATTTTAAAGCCTTTGTGATGATATTTTGGTGAGATGTTAACTTGATATCCCATGATTTTTGTGATTTTTTCATCATTTTAAAATAGGTCAAATGATGCATAATTTTTTTGGTACCAATCAAGGATTTCAAGATAATGGGGGTCAAGGTTGATATTAAAGATGGAGTTATAACTAAATAGATTTGTGGTGGTAAAATAATCATAACTGACTATGTATGGACTTTGTTTCAATATATTCATTGGATACGGTTTCATAAAATATATAGAATTATCATCAAACATGCTAGTTTTTTCACCAAGAGATATGAATCTTAGTAGTTCAATTCTTATATTTTCATGGATATAAATAAGATATATATTTCCTTTTTTGTACAGGCCTAATAGTTTCCCTTAATGCATCATGTTTAACATTTTATATTTTCTATGGGACATTCCTTACTTTTAAAATAGGATGCAAACATGTCATTATCATCATCATAAACCCAAGAGATGTATCTAGGCCTTAAATCTTTTCATATTCAAGGAAACCATTTTGTATGAAGGTATTAGGACCATATTCAATTGAAGTCTTTTTTCCTTTTGAATCATGTTGGGTGTTCCATGAGATTGAGGAGAGAGAGAGGGACTTTTTCAAAATGAAAGGCATCTTGTATCTTGTACTCTCCACAACCTTTATCAATGAAATTGATGTGGGATTTGGGATGCGCGTTGGAATATGAAAATACAAGACTTATTAGGATTTATGTAGGATGATCATAATTGAAATTTTAGCTTTAAAGTGGCTTGGTACTACGAAAATGGTTAGACTTTTGATAATGACCTTCCATCATTTTACAATATTGAAAAGTATATTTATTTGCAAGGATAATTCCTTCCATTCAAGCGAGGGAATTCTATTGATGCACTAGTAAAATTTGGATGTTATAGATTGCATGGAATGGATCTAAGGATGAACCAAGAGGATATTGTATGAGAGATCAAGATAAATGATGTGTAAAAATGCTTGTTGTATAATTTTTCCAAATTCAATTGGTAGGTGTATGGTCCTAACTAACTCTCACTCTAAATTTTCATAAGATTTAATAGTGATAAGTTGAGGATTCAAACTATCTTTTGAATATCCAAGATTATTTACCAAATTTAGAGTATAAATATTTAAACTTGATCCATTATTCACAAGTATGATTTTTATTTTATGCGTAGTGATGAAGGATTCAATATAAAAGGGGAGTTTCTGAGATAAATGTATAGGAGGCATGCCATTTTTATTGAATTCAAGGTGATAGTTTGACAATAGGTGCCCCATGATAGTTTCAAATTGGGAAGAATCCATATTTTTTGAGACTCTTGACTCTTATAGGATGTTTTTATGTCCCTAAAAATATTAGATGTTTTGAGAAGTTTTAGTATTGATATTTGTGTTGGAGTCTTCTCAAGTTGTTTAATTGGATTATATTAACTTTGAGGAGTAGGTAGAGGAGGCTCTTAGTTAATGAGTTTACTATGCCCTGTGGTAACGATGCAACTAGGGGATTTGTTTTTTATGATAACTATTTGGTTATGAGAGTGTTAAGTACACCTAAATACATAATCATATGAATGAGGAAATTTAGTATGATGGATATTATTGGCACAATTATTTTGGACTTGATTAGGTTATGAACACGATTAGTCATTCTTTAGGAAAGGATCTTGGTAGATCCCTAATTATTTATTTGTGATGTTGACATATCTCCCTATATTTTAATATCTCTATTATCAATGGCATATTGGACATGGTCCTTAAATTTAATGTATATATTAGTAGTGTGACCTTTGATTTTGTATTACTCACAATACTTATTCTCTCTATACTATGCAAGTTTAGGCTTATTACCATTGAAAGGATTAATATTTAGAAACTAGATCATATTTGCTTTGATGAGTTTGTGGAAGACTATTTCTATTAGTTCTCTTAAGGGTGTGCATTGTCTAAATTTTATTTCTTATCTTGGTTATCTCGAGGGAACCATCACATGGGGATGACCATTTGGAAATTTTAAACGTGTCTTGAATTAGTGGATTCATCACTAGCTAAATTTTTAATCTTGCTAAATATTTAGGGTTTATTTTTCGTAGTTTTGATCTTTAAATAATTTGGATTTATTAAATTTATTTTGATCTTTGTCAATAAGGGAATTTTTTATTTGCACATTTTTTAATTATTTCACCAAAAGTGGTAACACAATGTACTTGAAAATGGAATGCCATTTCTTGATTTAAGTTCATGAGGAAAACATGGACTAATTGATGTTTAAGCATGGGCCATGGAAATCTAATTTTGATACTTCCTCCACCTCTATAATTATAGGAAGGAGGAGAATCTTTTCCCATTACATTATTTGGCATTTAATGTCCATAATAGTTGGTTCATGTTCCATACTATAGGAAAAGTATTTTACAATTTTCTCCACTAGATCTATAAAGGTAGTAATTTATACCATTGGGGAGTGTAAGAACTACTCTAATCCTTGTCCTCCCAAACTTCAAATGAATAACTTAATCAAGTAGACATCATGGTAGGAAACCTATTGGAATTCCATATAAAATTATTTTACGTGTTCCCTTGGGTCTCCCTTCCTTTGTATTTATCAAATTGGGTATTTCAAATTGAGGAGGAAAAGGGATTTTTGATATAGATATGTTGAAGGCATAAGGAAACAAATAAAATTTATAAGCCTTATTTTTTCTTGGAGTTCCTATTTGTAAACCCTTTATGGTGTATTTCATGGATTTCCATTCTTGATCAAATGGTGTGGCTTGAGGTATTGGTGGTATGAGGAAATAAAATGGTCAAGGTTGATTTTGTTGATTTTGTTCAAAAATTTAGTTTTCTTTATTATTTTGAGAATTTGAGTTGAATTTTTGATAATGTAAGTTTCATTTACAGGGTGTAGTACCCTTAACATGAAAAGCCCAAAGGGCCAGAGTTCAGATAAAAAAGACAAAATTAACCAGTTACAACATAAAGTACAGACACAAAGACAACAAAATGACAACAAAATAACAACCCACCCAAAAAAAAATAGAACACCCCCATCACCTAGCAATATCCTCCCATTTCTCCATGAGGAATTTCCACACATCTTCCCCATCTAGATTATTGTTGGGACCGAGATCAACAACCTTCTTATTAACCTCATCCTTTAGCACCACCAAAATAGTGATAGCTGTGTGATGAATGAATTTGATTGTAAACCGAGTCATTTTTGTAAGCCTCCTTTCTAGTTTGTCAACACGAGCAATCAAGTTATTGGTATCTTCTTCCTTTTCCTCTTTTGACTTGTTGGTCTCCTCCACCCAAGCTTGATGATTGGAGGAATCTAGTGTGGACTCTTCTAGAATCATCCAATTCATCTCAAGGAAAAGACTAGGTCCTTCTGCGTATTCCTCAATTTCCCTAACCGTGTCCTTTTTGCTGTCATCCCGACCTTTTTCCTACTCCAAGCTGCTAGAGATGTCATCAACCATAACCTCTAGCTTATGTTTAGTCAGCCTATTGGACCTATGAATGCTAAGTCTGTTATGCCCCTGTATCAATACTCACAACCACCACAATATCCTCATCAGAGTCTTTGGACACAGAGTCGTCCTCATCATTATCCATGGGAGGTTCCTCAACATGAAAGGTGATGGCCATTTTTTTCTTTCTCTAGTTTAGGCTTGGATTTGATCGACATTTTTCCCCCTTTCTTGGTGGGGGCATTCTTAAGTTTGCAGAGCCTAATGATGACCTTAGATTCAGCTAGACTTGCACTGCCTTTTTTATTTTTAGCTAGTTGCTTGGGTATGGAATCCTCAAAAGGTTGGCTGGTAGTGGGAGGGAACTTCCTTTTAGCACCAATAGAGATAGTAGGGGATGGTTTTGAAGGGGAAAAATTAGAACGCTTTGGCTCCTCAATTCTGACAACAAAAATGGGTTTTAGAGGGCATAGAGCAAGGTGAAAATGATAGAGTCAAAGGATAAGCCCTTGATGCAGGGGTACAAGGGTGGTTTATTAGGGTTATTAGCTACAATTTCTATGGTTTCCTTAACTAATATTTTGAGGGATGAAAGTAAGAAGGAAAGAAAACTAATAAGCATCCTATAATGGAGGTGATTTAGCAATGATACACAATAGAAATAAAAGTTTTTAAACCAACCTTGTAATGTTACATATTTCATTAGAATGAGGAACAACTAATCCCATGGAGATGGAAGCTTGCTTCAATTGAAACCTGCATGGAGTTTCATAGGCTTTTCATTTTCCCCGAAGAAGGTTTGAAGGCTCTCCATGTCTTGCACCTTCGTGTGCTTTTTAAGCTTATGTCCTGCATAGGAAAGCCCTATAACTTTGGTGATAACCTCTTCATTGATCTCAAAGGAAATGGCACCCATTGTGACCATCCTATCACATTGGCTATGAGAAAACTAAGTTGAAAGTTTCTCATCATGCCCTCTTAAACTCTCCATTAAAAGAATAATACCCCCTTCAACGTAAATATGCCAAACAAGAGCATCCCAATAGAATTCCTCACAAGAACTAGGTTGAGTTCACACCTAGTCATCCCCCATAATCACACATAGAGCAATAGTCACAAGGAAAGTTAATATGGGTCTTTTCTAAAAATGCAGAAGGGAAATGAACACAAAAACCTTATCAAAGGGATAACCATCATAAAAAATCTACAAATCTTTCCTAATAAAGGTGATAATATTTTCCCACATACCAATAGGCATTTACAAGAGGCTTAGGTTTGCAGAGCCATTGCAAGAATTGATTAAGTACATTGAGACAGGGTGATAGGCCATCATGACATGGGAAGCATTAAATACCGACCCATAATTAAACAAAGGTTTGAGAAATTTTTTAGCCGCCCACATGTTTAGAATAAAAAAGCTCTTATTATTAGGAGAGGCCTCATACAAGTGACAAGACAACACATACAACTCGTGGCGAATCCACTTGGCCAGAAAAAACAAATCCAACCACATCATAGTTACCCACACATACCCATCCATCTCATCAAACATTTTCTATGTCATACCTACATAAAGTGTGAGAAGACAAATGGTCCAGTCCATGAGGAGAACTTAGTCTTCATCATAAATGGTTAATTTTCTTTTGCTCCTCAAGGATAAATCCTTAGACATTCAAGGGGAGGGATGCCATGTTCCTCCAGTATTTTGATGATTCCTAGGAAGAATCGAAATTGGCCAAGGAGTTGACCACTTTATTGCCTTCGTGAAAGGTGTGGGTTAATTTCATCCTTTCAATTTTGTTGAGTAAGAACTGTATATCAAACAAAATCTCCTTGATGTTCCACCCCTAGTAGTAATGGTTTTTGATGGAGTCAATAATAACTTTGGAGTATCCCTCAATATGTATATTCTTTATACCAAGAGTAACAATAATTTTGACTCCACTTAGAAGAGCTCTTCCCTCTGCTATCATAGAGGTCTATATCCCTATACCACCGACAAACCCAACCACCATTATGTTGTTCTCATCTTTGATGATGCCATTGATGCTAGCCAGGTCAGGATGGCCTTTCACAACACCATCAAAATTAAGTTTGTGCCAACCATCGGGAGGAGGTTTCCAAAAAGTGTTAAGCCTAGCCAAGGATTTTGAGTTGTCAAAGTAGTTAAGATCTAGATTCAAGTTCCAAAATTTGGCCATATATATTTCCAAGATAGAGGGAGGTTTTTCTAGAGGTTTCCAAACATACAAGGAAACATTCTCAATAATAATTCTAAGGCCAATACTAAAGACCTCCTTTGGGATTTATTCAACATTTCTAAATATCCTATTATTCCTTTCTTTCCATAGACCCCAACATAAAATGGGAGGGACTTGTTGCCAAATTTCTGTAGGTAGATGGTGTTGAAAGGGGTAGAGCTAGTTATCAAAAAATATATTAAGATCACCATTCATGGTCCAATGGATACCCAACCTTTGAAATTACAACTCCCAAACTTCAGCAACAAACAAACAGTGGATTAATAGGTGGGGAATAAACTCCATCTTTTTTACAAAAAAAAATCTATTAGGGATTTGAAATCCCCTTTTTCTTAGGTTTTCCTATGTGATTATCTTGTTATGACTTGTCGTCCACTAGAAAAAGTTTATTTTTGGTGTGAGATGCCCGTTCCAAACTATTTTGAGTTCCTTACAGACACACAAAACTACAAGCAAACTTAACCAAGAGATTACTCTTACTTTCCCTGGTCTAGTAGAATTCATCCTCTTGAAATGAAATGGGTATTCTAGTTAGAGAGAGAGAGTGTCTTGAAGATTTTTAGCTTGAAGCCTTAACTTTGGGGACTGATGACATCAATTGTCTTACATCTTCCACTTAATGGAACCATGCATCCCACATAAGTAATCTCACATATTTTCCAAAAAACACCAAGGTAGGGCCCATTAAATTCCCGAAGTTAGATGGATTAAGGGGAGTTTCAAGTAGCTAGGGGTCCTCCCAGAACTTAATTATGTTGCCATCATCGAGTTTCCATCTCAACCCAGAGAAGAACAACTTTTTAATCCTACATATGTTGTTCCAAATTAAGGAGCAACTGGGATGGTCTTTCAAGAGACATTTGGTTAGGGGGTGTTATTGAGATACTTTGCATTCAAAAATATGCACTAGTCCTTCATGTTCCTCAGTAGATCCCAACCAATCTTCACAAGAAGGGCTTTGTTAGAAGGTTGGATTTTTCTTATACCAAGACCACCACTAGATTTAGGAAGGGAAACAATGTCCCAAATTAGCAAAGCCAATTTTCTTCTTTTCCTCTATGCTAGACCAAATAAAATTCCTTTGCATTCTTTCAAATTTCTTAGTAATATATCTAGGGATTTTAAAAATGGAAAAAAAATGCACCGAGATCCCTTGAAGAGCAGCAACTAGGAGTTGCAATTTACTAGCATGGCTAAGGATAAAGCCTTTACATCCCATCAATTTCCTTTGCATTCTTTCAAGCACTGAGTTCCAAAAGCTAGGGGTGACTTCCTTAAGAATGAGAGGGAGGCCAAGGTACATAGAAGGAAGGGAAGCACTCTTGCAGCCCAACACAACAATCACTTTGTCCTGAAGGGCTTGTGTGTTGTTGAAGAAGTAGATCATGCTCTTATTATCCTTTATGCATTGACCCGAGCTGGAGGCATAATTGTTTAGACAATTCTTCCATTTTATAGTTTCCACCATCGAAGATTTCCCAAAAAGAATGGTATCATCCATAAATTTTTGAATAGCTGAGGGTTCAAGGGAAGTTGTAGGTTTTACTCCTTTAATAGTACCATCCATTAATATTTTTGAAATATTTCAGCTTAAGACATCAACAACCATAATAAAGAGGTAGGGGGAGAGTGGATCTCCCTACCTAATCCCTTTACCAACATTGAAGAAACCATGAGGAACTCCATTAACTAGAACAAAGTACTTAACCATAGAAATACATTCATAAATGAGATTCACAACAGTCTGATTAAAGCCAAACCTGGCTAACACTTTAAGAAGAAAACTCCATAGAACTTTGTCATAAGCTTTGGAAATGTCAAGTTTGAAAGCCATACCATAATTGTTACATCTATCCATTGAGTGAAGGATTTCATGTGTGGAAATGGCAGCATCCATAATGTGGTGACCTGGGACAAAACCTTTTGGCAAGGGCTAATCATTTTTCAAGAAAAGGTTTTAGGTTGTTAACTAGGATTTTAGAGAAGATCTTATAAATGGTATTGCACAAGCTGATGGGCCTAAAGTGAGTCATGGTCTAGGGGTACTCATTTTTAGGAATAAGGGCCAAAAAGGTGTGGTTCAATTGTTTTAGGAGTTTTCTTGACCTGAAAAAGTCTTTGGTAGCAAGGAATAAGTCCTCTCCCACAATATCCCAATACTCCTGAAAGAAAGCTAGAGGAAAGCCATTTGGTCTAAGGGCCTTGAAAGCACCCATGCTGAAAGCTGCCAGTCTAACTTCCTCAGGAGTGATAACCCTAAGAATAGCAACATTATCCAAGTTGGTTAAAGTAGGGGGAATGGAGTCTAGTAATTGGTCATCAAAAATAGAGTTAGGGATTATAGTAGGCTTAGAAAATACTTGTTAAAAATATCCAAATACCAATTGACCAATCCGAGCAAGAGTAGTGGCTTCCACTCCCAATTCATCCTTCAACTTATTTATTTGGTTTCTTTTCCTATGTTTGAGAGTAGAGATGTGAAAGAAGGAAGAGTTACAGTCTCCTTTCAACCATTGAATTCTTGAATTTTGTTTCCAAAATACTTTTTCTTTTTAATTTTTTTTGTCCCATTCAGTATGGTAACCCTTCTCCTCCTGGCAATTCTATTCACTAAAATCCCCATTTTCCATTCTAGTTTGTGCTTCTTTAAGCTTAATAGAGAGATCTCTTTTCTAGTGGAAGACACCCCCAAAAACTTACTTGTTCCAACTTTTAACCATATTTTTGAGAATCTTGAGTTTTTGAAAAACTATAAACATGGGAGAGCCATGAATAGGGACATTCCACCAGCCAACAATTTTATTTCTAAAGTCTGTGTGAGAGTTCCACATGATTTCATAATGGAAGGGAAAGGGACCAACAACAAAATGTTCATTGAAGATGAGTAGGAGAGGGTTATAAGGTCAAAAATAGTGTGGGGGAGATCCTGCAAATTGGAGCTAATGAGAGCATCCTAGTTAGGGGAGAAAAGGAAATAATCAAGCCTAACTTGAATAATGTTATCTCCCAATATCTTGTTGGTTCAAGTATAGTTTTGTCCCTGTAATTCCATATCCACAAGCCCAGTAGTATTTAATAGATTTTCTAAGTCAACCATACTATTAGAATAATCTATAAGACCCCCACACTTTTTAGAGGGGTATAAAGGAGAGTTGAAGTACCCCACAAGCAACCACTAAGCCTATTTATTATTTAGGATCCAATCCATAATTTCAATCCAAAGGGTTCTCCTAGCATTCCTCACATTAGGGGCATAAATATTGATTCGAATCTAAGTAGACCCAATGTGGGTGAATTGAACTCCTAAGCTATTCTTGGTTTGGAAAAGTTCGTAACCACTTAGCTTGTTCAAATTCCACATAACTGCAAGTCTTCCCAAGGCCTCGTTAGCATCAAAAAAGAAAAGTGAGCATTAGGGAAAATATTCTTAGTAATGAGTTCAATTTTTTTTTTTTCATTTTCACTTCTTATAGTAAAAGTACATCAAGCTTGTGCTCCCACACATAATTTTTTAGGGCCAACTATTTATGAGGACTATTGAGTCCTCTTATATTCTGGGAAATAAATTTCATTTTGACATCTTATTTGAGGATGCTTCCAACATCCTCTGTTTTCCAATATATATCTCCTTGGCTATTTCTCTATTTCTGGTTTGCCTTTGATTGGGTCTACTAGGTTTGGTTTCAACACCAACATTCACCTTTTTTTGTTTTCCCTTCTTCTTTGGGGTTATCCATCCATCCTCTTCATTGGTTTGGCTATTCATCTAAGATTCAATAGTTGTGTTTGTCACATGGGTTTCAGAGGCCTCTCCATCCATCACAACTTTGGGTATTTCACTTTCTTCCAAATCTCTAGCCAGTTCATGGATAAATAGGAGGTTATTAGGTCCAAGGGTTCCCCAAAATTCTTACCAACATCAACAACTGGGTCACAAGGAAGGTTTATTGAGGGAGTTCTAGTCACCAGAGGGTTTTCTCGGAGAGGTCATAGTGAGGTTTGTGACAAGGTCCTCACAAGGCACAAGTTTGACCAAGGAATCTAGAATATTTAAAATCTTAGTTTTGAAGGATAGTTGGCAATGATTTCATCCATGGGGGAAATCTTCCTTAATGGGTTGTTGAAGGAAATTCACAGAGGAATTGCAGTTGGAGATGAGGTACCTAGGTTTGAAACATTTTTGGCAATAAACAACATTTTCATAGCAAACTTGTTGGTTCCATGAACCAAACTTAGAACTCAAAGTCATTGAGTTAGGTAGAGTCTTATTAATATCGATATTAACATAGAAGCGTGCAAATACTAACTTGGACCTCATTTTGGTGATAATGTTAGATGTAATGAAATGACCCAACAAATCACTAATACTTTGAAAAATTGAATCATCATAATATTCTAGCAGTAGACCCAATAGTTGAACTCAAACAGGAGCAGATTTGTTAAGGTCGACGAAAAGAATGAAGCCAAGTTTCCATTGACAAAGAGACATGCTATGCTTCCTATAAACCCAATAACTCGAAGAAAGAATAGAGAGTAAATCTTAAAGAGTAGTAAATTTAAAGAGAAATAACCCTCCAACCATAGCACAAACATCTACACTTCCTTTTAAGTGCCATTTGGCCATAGTCCATCTTCGAACCATATCAACGGTTGGGCGGAAGGAGAAATTTTTTCCCACTATAACATTCTCCATAGAAGACACTATTATATCAATGGTGGAATCCAAGAGAGAGATTTCAGTACCAAAGATTGAATTCATGATTTGAGGACAAGGGAGAGTTTTATTGGCAGAAGGAATTTGGGAAGAGTTGATTAGGAAATTCTTCCAACCTTTGGAATTTGGTAAAAATGGAATCATGGGAACTTCCCTAGAATCAAGAGGGGGAGGTCCCTTGAGGAAGTCGGGGTTGCATGTACAAAAGCAGGGTGCGGTCAAGAGGGGATAGGGGAGGGGGACTGTGGGGTACCCCCAAGGAAGCATCCACTATGTGCAGAGGAAGTTCAAAATAGCAGAGTGGGAAAGTAGAGCTAAACCAAGTATGTTATCCGCATTTGAGTTGAGTTGATTTTGTTGATAGAGTGGATTATTTGGATGAATTGAATTATTTTGATAAATTGGGTTGTATTGATTTTATTCATGAAGTGGATTGTTTGTGTAATGAAGGAAATTTAACTTTGATAAAAAGAAAGCTAAGTTTCTTTGAGAGAAAATTCCACTTATTAAACTCAAATAAAACTAATTAATTGAAATTCTTAAAGAGAATAAATTGGTGAAAATGACTAAAAATAGATAAATTTTTTTATCTTTTTGATATAAAATAAAAAATAAAAACAAGAGAGGACCTACAATCAAAATATGAGTCTCTGCCAAGGACACTACACTAGCATGTTGCATAGGTGTCTATGCATAGTGATATCATCTTGTATGAACAATGAACAAAAAACACCCATAAATAGAAAAAACCTAGCTCTACAATTTGGCTAACCTACAAGACCAAAAATATAAAACACACCAACAAATGTTGTACAATAAAAATATAAAATAATAAAATAGCAATAAGATGTAAATAATTTAAATAAGAAAATGGACAATAGAAAATCACATGCAAACCTCTGTACAATTGAATTCCCTCAAAATACCTACATGCATGAAAAAGAGGAAAAATGTTTGGGGGCTATTTAGGGATTCACCTCAGTCAAATCCCTACTTTGGTGTTTCCACCACCAGAACAACCAAGATAGAGAGAGAGAAATGAAATGATGAGTAAATGCTCCTATCCCAAGTGTGTTTAGGAATGGTTAGAGCTATGAATGTGCAATATTGAAACTAAATGAAATAAAAAGGAATGTGATAATCCCAAGGTTCTTGGGGGCACAAGATAAAATAACAATATTACTTGCAAGGCTTAAGGAAGCTAAAGGTAATAAGAGATCTATGAGAGAATGTTGTGAGAGTGTTGTAGTAGGCTATAATAAACTATAGAGAGTTGTGTGTGAGCTTGAGAGTGCAAGAAATCCAAGAGAGAGAGAGTTCAAAAAATGAATTTCATCCTTTAGAAATGAGAAGAGGGAAATAAAGAAGTTGATGAGTCGTTATGAATTATTTCAATTTGTTTTCATTGACTTGGGAAGGTGAGAAGTGGAAAAATGATTAGAATTAGCCTTTTAACAACAAATTATCATAGGATGACAGTGTTATGCTTAGATGTTTGTGCTAAGCACTAGTGTCTAGAGAATTTATTCTAAAAAATGACAAGAGACAAAAGAAACATAGGGATAACACAAAAGTGACACAAAAAGTGATCATTAGTAAGGAGGCTTGAGAAACTTGAGAAGGAAAAAGGATGATGTAAGGGTTGAAATGAGCCTACAAAAATACTAAGGAAAATGGACATCAAAGCAGACATAAAACATAGGTGAAATTGCAAGGGTATGTAATTTATGAAATTAAATTTTCCCCCACTTTAGCGGTCTTATGGACCTATGTGAATATCCATGCTAAAGTAAAAGGGAAAGGATACTAGAGAAATAAATAACACAACAATTCCAAAAAGGATACTTTAGAGGAGGATGAAAAATCTTGAAGTTGAGGAACCATGCCCCCAAGTTGAGAACCTACAAAAAAAATATACTAGACAATAAAATCCTACACAAGATAAAATAGTTAAAAGAACCTACAAAACCATTGGGTTAGAGTATCATAAAAATACATAGAAACATGATAAAATATCTACATAAAGGAAAAGAAAAACATGTGAAAAAACTAAAATGTTGAGTCATCAAATTTAAAGATACCTCAATGTGGGAGATTATCTCAATACTATGTGTCATCCCCAAAATACAACAGAAAGACAAAATATAGAAGAATTCTTAAATGAAGAGAAGAATGTTATGATTGATTGCTTCAAGGAGGGAATGCATCCAAAAGATAGGGAATCAATCAATATAGAACAAAGTACATGACTCAAACACCAACTTACTTTGTCAATAGGGGTTATACAAATGATAATGTAAAAGTGGATCATAGTCTAGCAAATTGCATTATGCTAGGAAATCATATATGTAAAATTTAAGTCATATGAAGCGCATAATCTAGCAAGCTGCATTATGCTAGGAAATTATATATGCAAAATTTAAGTCATATGAAGTGCACAATCTAGCAAGTTGCATTATGCTAGGTGACTCATAGAACACCAAGGTATGACATATGAAAGCCCATAGTCTAGCAAGTTGTATTATGCTAGGTGTTTCATATGCTACTAATGCTACATGGAGTGTACAAATAAACAATGACAATAAGAATCATAAAGGGAAAAAATAGACAAGGTGAATATAAGGATGCACAAGTGAGCAACATATATTCCCTCCTTAAAATATGAGCATGTATGGTATGCTAATATTTTAAGGTAAATAAAAGGGGAAGAAAGAAGAGAGGGGATCCTTAGGAAGGATGTGCACATCTCCTAAAAAAATATCCTTGCCCCTAGAATATCAATGAGGACAATGTAGTAAATACTATTGTGTTGTTACCATAGACAAAGTATAGTTGCATGTGAGATTGTACCAGCATTAATGGAAATAAGAAAAAAAAAGTTTTGAGTGTCACATAGTGGGAAACAACATAATAGAAGAAGGGAGGTTTGAAAATATCACGAGAGAATGTTTATCATGTAGAATGAATCAGAAAGAGGTGAACCTCTATGTAACTTGTCATGTGAAGAAGAGATAGGTGCTTTTGAAGAGGGAAGAGTGATGGCGCGAGAGTTAAAAAGTTATGTTTTATCTTGCAAGGCTTGACATTCATTGATGGAATGCCCAAGCACTTGATGATATGTGTAGAAAGGAAGTTTTTTTTGAACATGTTTATGGAATTTCTTGTGTGGGGGAGGAGGAAGAGTGATTAGGTGGGATTTGAGAAGCCTAAAAAAGATATTCTCTTTCTTAGATAAAGGATAAGGAGTAGTAAACAATCCTTTCTCTTGTGGATAAAGGTTTAACTTCTCAAAATATGAAGTAATAGAGACATCTAATAACAGAGGAGGGGATGTAGACAAAGGAGACAATTAGTAACCTAAACCCATTGTAGAAAGTGTGGTGTCGGTTCCATAGGGACCTTAACTCCTTGCTTCATACGCCAAAGAAAATTTCCTTTGTATTCATTATTATAAATAATTTTGAATGCAAGCCGTAATGTTTCTCCAAATAAGAAAGAGGAGGAGAGTCAACACCACTAGATTTAAGAAAATGAGAAGTATAAGTGCATGTTTGAAAAGAAGCACTGGTTGAATTTATAGAAGAAAAATGAACAATTTTATCATGAGAATGTGGATCCTTGTTAAATGAATAAAAAGGAACAATTTTATACCATGATAAATATGAGAAGTTTGAAGGTCCTAGAGAGATCTTAGTAAAAGTAACACAAAGTTTCTTGATAAGATCATACTCTCCTAAGGGTTTAGAAATAGGTTTAGGAGAATATGGAAAACTAGGTTGGGAAGGTGGAAGAGATGTTGAGATATCAATATTTTATTTTATTTTTTTACCTATGGGCTACTAAAGCATAATCATTATCCATAACCACATTAGAGGTGATATATTTAGCGATGTGTAGATAACAATCCAGAGGTCATGGTGTATTTGGAACACCTCAAACACTTATTATATGATGAGAAGGTGGAGGTGAATCAAATGTTGCATTAACATAGATTGTAGGGCAACACAATATTTTGAACATTAATATATTTATCCAAAATACCTTTAGCATGTGGGATAAATCTATTAACTATTATTAAATTAACATTATTATTTTCTTGTTAAGGAATATGAGATGTAAGAGAGGGAATAGAAGGAATATGCTCAAAATCTATCCATGAAGGATTTGGTGTGAGGTGAGGATATTCATTCACAAATGCTTCATCACTAATAGGGAGAGTATTGGAATGAAGGAAAGGTAAAGTTATGTTAAGAAAATTATTCATTATTTCATCCTCTTGCACCAAAATATCCTCAAAAGTAGGAGGAATTTTAGGAGAGAGATCAAGAAAAAATAATGAAACAGGAAAATATAAATCAATTTCTTATGCTTGTAATAGAATCTCTTGAATTTTCTTGAAAAAGTAAGAAAGTGATAAAAAGAAGAGGAAATAATAAATTCATTTTGCAAAAGAGGAATAAACAAGTTAGTCGAAGGCCATCGTATTTCTCCTTTGATGACATGGAATGGATTTAGGGCAACACTTTGAAAAATATTAGAAGAGAGAATTTCATTTTTGTTTAAACAACCCCCCTTTTTGGAAGATTTTTTAAATGTAAAAGTGGTGGGTTCATTAAAATTTAATGAACCACAACAACTAAGAAGCAGTGTAACTTGTTGGGTTCACCAAAATGTAATGAAGAAACTTTAACTTTGAAAAGAGTAAATCTAGGTTCTTTTGAGAGAAAATTCCACTTATTACACTCAAATAAAACTAACTAAAATACTTAAAGAGAATAAACTAGTGAAAATTACTAAAAATAGATAAATAAAATTAAGTATTTGATACTAAAAATAGAAAATACAAAAATAGAGGACTTGTAGTTAAAATATGAGTCTTGGCTAAAAATCTTAGTGCATTGCATGGGCATTCAAATGTAGCACTATCATCTTGTACAAACAAAAAACATAAAGCACCTAGAAATAGTGAAAACCCAACTCTACAATTCGACTTACCTATAAGACTAGAAACAAAAAAAACTAGCAAACACTATACAACAAAAATATAAAAGAATAATCTAGAAATAAGTTGTAAATAATTTAAATAAGAAAATTGAATAATAGACAAACGCATGCAAACATCTATATAGTCAAATGTCCTCAAAATACCTACATGCTTGAAAAAGAGGAAAAATGTTTGGGGGTTGTTCAAAGATTTATCTCAGTCAAATCCCTATTTTGGTGTTTCTACCTCCACTAAAACCAAGATAGATAGAGAGAAATGAAATGATATGTAAGTGTTACTTTTCCAAGTGTGTCTACGAATGGTTAGAGCTTTGAATGTGCAATATTGAAACAAAAATGAAATAAAAATGGATGTGATAATCCCAAGGCACTTGGGGGCACAATATAAAATGAACAATATTACCTACAAGGCTAGAGGAAGATAAAGAGAAAAAGAGATTTATGTGTGATCAAGAGATTGTAAGAGAGCCAAGAAATACAAAGAGAGTTCACAAAATAAAAGACATCTTATAGAGAGGAGGGAAAAAAGGGCTGACAAGCCATTAGGATTTTTTTCGGGATGTTTTCACTTACCTGGAAAGATGAAAACTAAAAAAAACCTTAGAATCAGAATTTAAATGATAAATTATCATAGGATGCTAGTTTTATGCATGGACGTCCACACTAAGTGCTAGTGTCTAGATAATTTATTCTAAAAAAATGATGGGAGATAGAAAAAACATAGGGCTAAAATAAAAGTGACATGAAAAAGTGACCACTAGAATAGAGGCCTGAGCACCTTGAGAAGGAAAAAAGGATGATGCAAGGGTTGGAATTATCCTACAAAAATACTAAGGAAAATGGACACCAAAGTAGACTCAAAACATAGGTGAAATTGCAAGGTTATGTAATCTACGACACTACAATTTGAATTGGGTTGATCATTTTAATTTTTTGAAGGAATTTAATCATTTAGGATATTCTAATTTTGAGAAAGTGGTATGTTTGGATAGGTTGGAATGTTGGGGTTACTTTGTGTTTGTTAATGGAGTGGTATGTTTGTATTACTAGAGTTGTTTTGATTGTGATAAAGTAGAATATTTTTTATTATTTGGATTTTTGGAGTTGTTTTGTTGATGAAGTGAAATGTTTGGAAGTTTCTTTGGTTTTGAGAAAGTGGAAGGTTTGGAATATTTGGATTATTGGAGTTACTTTGAGTTTGTTGATGAAATGGAATATTTGGATTGTTGGAGTTGCTTTGATTTTGATAAAATGGAATATTTGGATTGTTAGAGATTTTTTAATTTTGTTGATGTGTTTGAATGTTTGGATCAAATTTATTTTGTTGATAAAGTGATTATTTGGAGGGGTTGATTTGTTTTGATAGATTGGACTATTTTCTATGTAAATTTGGGTAATGTATGTCTTACCTCATTTTTAATTGGATGATCATGTTATAAAGTTTTCTTTTTGATGATGAAAGGTAGTTTTGGATTTTCATTATTATTTTGATCCATATGGTTATTGGTATGATTTTGGTTTTGATTTGGGGGCTTAATGATCACAACATTGTTGAGATTCTCAAGATTGTAACTTGGGGGTAATGTAGCTCATGACTCTATGAGTTGTTTAACTATAGTGTCCTTGTTTTTTTGTATGAATCTATCTACCATGGTATGGCCTTATTAAAAATAAAGGAAGTTAGATTAACCATGGGATTACTCTCTTTGATTGGGGAGAGCCTCACTATCACTATCAATCTTATTGTTATTTTAGTTTCTACAAAGGGTTCAATGAGAGGTTTCTCTAATAGAAGGATCTTGGGTGAATGGGTATCTTATGAGAGAATCGTTTTCTTCATTGAATTGCATGTTTAATTTGTCTTGAAATCAAGATCAATAGGCGAAATAAAAGATGTATCTTGGTTTTAATTTTTGAATTTTGATATTTTCTTTTTGATAGTTCTTGGAAGACTTGGTTTAATATGATTTTTCATACAATATAAAAAAAAGAAAGCACAACAACAACCTATATTATTCAAGTATATATGTTTGGTTGGTGAGCCATCAAATATACCTCAAGGTTACATGACGAGTAGTTTCTTTGGGCTAACCAATTATAGTGCCTCACAAATTACAAATAGCTAAAAGTTATTAATATAGGCCTATAAGTGCTTATTTAAGGAGTCCTTGATATATATAAATATATGTGTGGCCCAAATATGTGAAATTAGGGAGTTTTTATAAGGTGTTTGATTGGGGTGAAATTCCTTCTTACTTCATTCCATTGTCTTAGGTTAGAGCTATACCAAAAATGATAATTCCAACCTTGTAGAATATTGTCTTAGACCTAGGTATAGGTGGATGGAACCACCTCACTTCATGATGTGCTTAAAATAAACAAACACTTGGCAAGGAATGACAATTCCTACCTCAAATTTATATACCCCATTGGAACATGGGGTTTGGATAAATCATGCTTAGAGACCACTTCTAAGGTCACTAGTTCCTAAGAAAAATAGAAATAAAGATGTAGATTCTTTTAATTATTTGGATCACAATAATGTGCAAGGGAAGAAAATGCACATTTATCCTTGGCCTAGACAAGTGAGAAGACCCTTTTGATCCTCAATATCATCTTAAGGTACAAGAGGAGAGCATGAATGATCTAATAATAAAGACACAAATATAAAAGAAAATTAAGTGAGTTGGTTTTGATCCTCAATATTTCGTAAAGGTGCAAGAGGAGAGAATACACAACTAGCTTACTCAAATATAGCTAACAAGACTAAAGAGAAATATTATTTCCTTTAGAAAATACAAGAGCAATGAAGTTTGGACATCAAAATTGGAAAGTGATCCTACAAAAAATAATGTTAGTAGTTTGTAAGATTGTAATCCTTGGAAAAAAACCTCCACAAATAGAGTTAGAACAAAAAAAATCATAGATGTAATACCTATAAATCAAAAATCAATGGGTGAAAGTTAACACAAATAAGAAAATGTCAATATAGAGTAGAAATGTTGAAACACAAAGAAAAAATGATGAAAATTACATAAAATTTCATTCATTAAACATATGAATTGACTTGTAAATTTTTTGAAACAAGAGCAAACATTGATGATTATGTAGAAATATAAAAAAATGAGTGCAAAAATTGCACATAGAGTGTAAATGTCGACCTTGAGTAATGCCAATAATTTGGTATTAAAATTAAATATTTCATGAAGTTTTTTCCATATTGTATAAATGTCACAATCCTACAATACAAAAATTAGTAGAAGAAAACTCTGCATAAAAAAGGTTAGTATTTAAGCAATTATAAGAAACTAGCTAGAAACAAGCATCTATAAAGACACCACATAGTGAAAGACCAAAGCAAACATGAAAAAAAGAAAGAAAATTTAAATCCTTATTTAGTAAAGAAATTAATGATACCCTAACTAACATAAAATCCCACATACAAACATTATAATTGTAGATATCCTTGCAAGAACTAATATAATGAAAACACCTACAATAAAATTGGGTTAAAGATCTAATATAAGGCCAAAAATTTGTAAAAATGAAGCCAAAGAAAAACCATTGAAGCCAAATAAAAAATACTACAAGATAGAGCACAAATGCCACAAGGTAGTGTTGAACACCTAGAATATAGAGAGGGGGGAGGGGTGAATCAATATTCATTGAAATTGATTAACTTCATGAACTTAAACATGCATTCAAAGCATCTCATCAAACTTGAAGAAATGGAAAGGAAAAATTAAAACATGCATCACATAAATAAACACAAGAGCAACAAATTTACATGGAAAACCCTTGAAAGGGAAAAACCACATTGAGAATTAGCTCACAATATATTATAACTGGTTACAATTGATTACAAAATGGAGGAATCACTATCCAAAAAGAATGGTTCACTGCCAAGGGATCACTTCCCAAAGGACTCATTGTCCAGAATAGAAAAGAGAGAAGAAGAATGGCTCACTACCAAATTTTGAACTGCTAACAATGCATCTGCAACATGCTAAAGATACGACTCCAATTAACCTCAGAAAACTGACTTTACACACTTCATACTTCACCACTATCACCTTTTGTAGTTCAGTATACATCACATCTCTCTCACAATCTCTACATTAATCCTTCACACACTAAATCAACCTTCTATATATACCAAAACCACCCACAACATAAATTAGGTCGACCTAATTACATGAACAGTGTAACACAATGACATGTCAGCCCAAAACTCTATCACACACACCTTGCAAAAGAAACCAAAATGTGTTCTTCATTAAAATAGGTTGACACAACCTTTAATCACTCCCATGATTCTGCTCCTTACACAATTCAACTCTACACGACCCCAAAACCCTTAGGTCAGCACCACATAGAAAAATCGGTGAAGCAACACCTGAATGAACAAATTGTTCATCCACAACTCGACACACAAACCACCAAATCACATTCCACTTGGAGTTCACACATTTCAAACACTTCCTCAAAATTTCACAATGTAATAATCATTTGCAGTGGAATGCGAAGCATTCCAATATGTACTCTACACTTGTAACTCTGCTTCTTTTAAGCTCGATAGTCTATCATCAATATCTTTAGCTATAGAAGACATACAACCCTAAAACTATGGATATGGATTTCTTCAAAATGTACCATTATTAATTGTAAACCACATGAAAAGATGATGCATTGCAAAACAATATAGACTACAAAACTGTTACTCTATAATACTAAAAATGCACACTGGGACATAGCCAATTCTTTGCGACACTTGGTATTCTTTTGGACTACATAAATATTGATATACTGTCACTTATACAATGTTCCCATCAATTAAAACACCATACATAATCATGCTCATGTTTCCAAAAATCTCCCCCTTTGTCATTGATGACAACACACTTCTCCAAATGGTGCAGGTGCACCATAGCAAGATCATGCCTCCATGAGGAAAAATTAGGATTTTAATTTTGTATAGGTATTCTCATTTTGTAATAAGGTATAAAAGGCCTCAATAGGCATGTAATAGGTATTAGATTGTTATTTTAGGTTCATTTGGGCATAAAATGTAAAGTTGCAAAATTTGACAAATTGTTGTCAATGCACAAATTGTAAAAATGCAACAAAAAGCAAAATAGAGGAAGATGAAAGGTAAAGTAGTTAAAGAGATAGTTTTAGGAATTTTATATGGTTTAAAAAGACATCTTGGGGCCTCATTTACTTTGAGGAAGGTTGGGAGTTGATGAATGTAGAATTTTATTAATGAAAAATTCTATTATTCTGGCAATTTTCTATTTTTTCAATGTTTCAGGCCATTGTACGGCCATTAATGCTGTTCAAAACCTTTCATCCTCCATTTTAGATTGAAGCCCTGTGAGTCTAGTTTATTTTAATTTTTTTTTCATTAAAATCAATGCAGATTTGAAGAAGTTATTGGCATTTACCTCCAGATAGGTTAAACCCTAAACTAGGGTATGCAGTGACATTAAAAAAATGTATTTCTTTAGTTTCCACCATTCAAATCTCTTGAAAATTGGTGTACTAGTGGTTATGAACGTGCTATAACATATTTTCAAGGTTGCAGAGTTTATGGTTGAAGTTTTGGGCTGATTTAATGAAGCCCTAGCTCTGAGAATTGTAAAAAATCTGAAGGTTACTTTGTACAGTGAGAATCCATGAGTTTTGATTGTGATTTTTTGAGGATTACATGGGTGATATTGTGTTTAAATGGTGCTTAAGTGGATTTTGAGTCATTTATAGATTGGGTTTGGAGAATTTATATGTTTAGAACCAATGTGGGTTGACTGTCCTATCTGGACAGAGCTGTTACAGTCATGTTTTGGAGACAACAATGAGGGTTTTGAATAGGAGTTTGTTGATTTATTATGAATAAAACTTGGGAAATGGTCTAACATGGTTGTGCAGGTATTTTTGCACATGTTGATGCTTTTGATAAAGATAAATGGGTTTGGGTTTGTATGGTTGGTTGTTTATATGGTCTAAAAGGACCTAATTGCTGATTTGGACAGTCATCTTGGAGAGTTCACTTGTTGGAATTGTTTAAGTTGATTGATAGGTATGGGAGAGATATATTGATGTTGTTTAAGATGATTTGAGAAGTCTTCAAAGTGATTATGTGCCTTATTCTCAGTTTGATTGTTTTGATTCAAGAGTTTTTGAAGGAATAGTGAGTTCTAGTTGCAAGGTCATGAAAGCTATGTTTTGAGTTTTATCAAATGAGGATGAGATAGGTGGTTTTCTTCCTTTGCTTACATTAGTTTGGTATCAGAGCTCAACAAAAGATCTAGGCTAGAGAAAGGTTGTGGTTTTGTGGTTGTGTGCAAGTTGAGAAGATAACTTGGTTGTTGCCAAGAGAAGGCAGAGAAAGTTAAGAGAAAGTGAAGTGGAAGCAAGGATATACTTGCTTGTGAAGATGGATATTTTGAGAAGGCATTTGCAGGCAAAGGAAGACAGGAAAAATAGAAAGAGGAAAGAGAAATTTTACAAAGAGATAGCTGAGTTGAAGCAAGAGATGAGAAGATTGGATAAAGAGTTCCAAGAGACCATGATGAAGATGGAATAGATGATTGAGTAGATGACAAGTTGGCACTTGAAGATCAAGCAAAGAAAAGTTATATGGCCTATTAGGAAAATTGTTAAAAGAAGAAGACAAATGAAGATAAAAGAAGTGTTTGAAGATGCAAATGAAGAGTTTATGGATGAAGAAATTACAACTATTCCCAAGCATGAAGATGAAGATGTAGCAGTGATGAAGGACCCAATTTTAGAGAGTGAAGATATTGAGTTGGTGTCAAGATTGGATGAAGAAATGATTAAAGATGAATTGGTCTTGGAAGTTTACAAAGAGCTAAAGAGATATGGAGGCATTATGGTAGGATTAACATGCCATTTATTTATTGTACTAATTATTTGGATAGGAAACCATTTGAAGATCAAAGTGTAGCAGTTTGGAAAATGACAAATAGAGGTTGAAACACTTCAGGGCAAGAAGGAGTAGATTCACAGAGTCAAGATGAAATGGAAGAAAGTTGGCATAGACCAACTCAAACCAAAAGTGAAGATGAAGTGGCAAGGCATAAAAGACTATAGGGAGGAGAATATAATGATTTAATCCAAGAGGACTTGGAATTCTTTTGGCCGGGGATAATGGTGCAGGTGCACCATAGCAAGATCATGCCTCCATGAGGAAAAATTAGGATTTTGATTTTGTATAGGTATTCTCATTTTGTAATAAGGTCTAAAAGGCATCAATAGGCATGTAATAGGTCTTAGATGGTTATTTTAGGTTCATTTGGGCATAAAATGTAAAGTTGCAAAATTTGACAAATTGTTGTCAATGCACAAAGTGTAAAAATGCAACAGAAAGAAAAATAGATGAAGATGAAAGGTCAAGTAGTTAAAGAGACAGTTTTAGGAATTTGATATGGTTTAAAAAGGAATCTTGGGGCCTCATTTACTTCAAGGAAGGTTGGGAGTTGATGAATGTAGAATTTTATTAATGAAAAATTCTATTATTCTGGCAATTTTCTATTTTTTTCAATGTTTTAGGCCATTGTACGGCCATTAATGCTGTTCAAAACCTTTCACCCTCCATTGTAGATTGAAGCCCTATAAGTCTAGTTTATTTTAATTTTTGTTTCATTAAAATCAATGCATATTTGAAGAAGTTATTGGCATTTTCCTCCAGACAGGTTAAACCCTAAACTAGGGTATGCAGTGACATTAAAAAAATGTATTTCTTTAGTTTCCACCATTCAAATCTCTTGAAAATTGGTGTACTAGTGGTTATGAATGTGCTATAACATATTTTAAAGGTTACAGAGTTTATGGTTGAAGTTTGGGCTGATTTAATGAAGCCCTAGCTCTGAGAATTGTAAAAAATCCGAAGGTTACTTTGTATAGTGAGAATCCATGAGTTTTGATTGTGATTTTTTGAGGATTACATGGGTGATATTGTGTTTCAATGGTGCTTAAGTGGATTGTGAGTCATTTATAGATTGGGTTTGGAGAATTTATATGTTTAGAGCCAATGTGGGTTGACTGTCCTATCTGGACAGAGCTGTTACAATCATGTTTTGGAGACAACAATGAGGGTTTTGAATAGGAGTTTGTTGATTTATTATGAATAAAACTTGGGAGATGGTCTAACATGGTTGTGCAGGTATTTTTCACATGTTGATGCTTTTGATAAAGATAAATGGGTTTGGGTTTGTATGGTTGGTTGTTTATATGGTCTAAAAGGACCTAATTGCTGATTTGGACAGTCATCTTGGAGAGTTCACTTGTTGGAATTGTTTATGTTGATTGAAAGGTATGGGAGAGATATATTGATGTTGTTTAAGGTGATTTGAGAAGTATTCAAGTGATTATGTTCCTTATTCTCAGTTTGATGGTTTTGATTCAAGAGTTTTTGAAGGAATAGTGAGTCCTAGTTGCAAGGTCATGAAAGATATGTTTTGAGTTTTGTCAAATGAGGATGAGATAGGTGGTTTTGTTCATTTGGTTACATCACCAAAATATTCTACCCCTTTGACATCAAGAGAAAATGGTACCAAAAAGATATTTCTCTACTTTACTCTCCCTTACTGATATATTTACATGAGAGTAGCTCCACCTATATGCTTTAATCCCCCTTTCTATACTATCCATCACTAAAAATGTACCACAAATCCATCTACTAACTCCACATATGTACATTGAAATAAAAAAATTGCATATACAAAGCAAAAATGTACATCTTAACTAGATGAGGGTAAAGTACACTGATATGACACCTTCGATTTTATAAGGTGTGCCTCCCAATCCTTTTTTGCAACCTCCCAATCCTTCTTGGAAAAGTCAAGCATATGGAATTCATTTTCAAATTGAGCATGGAGGTCTTCTCCTTCTTCTTGAGAACTAGGCACTGGATTCTTTTCCACTATCTTCTCAACATCAGCTAAAACTTCAATTAAAGGAGTAAGCCTTGCATTGACCATATCTCTAACCTGACTATATACTACATTATTATTTTCCCCTTTTTTTCTTGTAGTAGAAATAATTGACCATGTATATTTTCAATGATTACTTTTGTAGCTCCATCTGCATCACTCACCAAATCATAAACACGTAAGGATTGAGAAATTTTAGACTCAATTGAGTCCATTTGATCCTTAATGCTCCTTGTAGAGACTGGCCACTTCAAATAGAATTGAAATAATTGCTTGACTTCCTCCAAACAGTTTTTAACATCTTCCAAGCTACCTTGTAACTTGGTGTGTGCAGTAGCACACTTATTAGAAACATCATAAATCCTTTTATCATTGAATTTATTTGCCATTTCCTTCTCTATATTTTCTTCCAAACCAATAGAATACTCCTTAAAGGAATCAAACAATAACTTCAATTGTTGCATACCAGATAAAGAACTGTCAATAGATACTCTGAGAAGTCCTTCATGCAACACCTTTACAACTTCATCAACCAACTCAATAATCTTTTGGTGAGCTTGAAGAATCCCCTTCCTTGCAAAGGCATGGAATACTTCACCAAGTTTTAACTTTTGTAGAGGGGAAATATTATCGAGGTCCACTTGACCTTGTTGCATATGAATTTGGAGCAGCTGTGCAGACACCGCTAATTGAATCTGTAAGGACATATCCAAAATATATTTTAATGAATCTCTAGAGGATTCACCACGAGTTTTAGTGCTTTCTTCTTCACTCTTATCAACCTTCTCCTTATCATCATTTATAGAGTATTCTTCTACATTCTTCTCAACTTTTAGAGGAGGCAAGGTTTCTTCTTTTCGTGCTTTAGTCTTCTTCGAGGCATCTAGCTTATCTTCTTTATTCTACTCAACAGTTACCTCCAAACTTAGGGGGGTGTTATCTATCAACATATCTTCTTGTTTCTCATGCTCATGCTCACACTCATGTTTCTCATTGATAGGCTCATTACTTTCTAGGAGGGGTGTATCTTGTTGCATATGATCTTCATCACTTGGATCAACCTTCTTTTATGAACTAGAGGATTTCACATTCTTGATTTTTAAAAAATTAGGCATGTGTCCTAGTTTATTGCATTTATGAAATATGACACCTTTTTGCTGAACAAACTTACATCTTTCCATTTTAGATTTGCATTCAAAATCCTTATGCCCAAATCCATTGCATGGATAACAGTAACCATTGAATGATTGGAACATCATACCATTATTGTAGCCATTCATCATCTAAATTTTGCATTCACCAACATTATGACCAAATCTATTGTATGTATAACATTGATCAAAAATTGATTGAAAGCTCCGATTCATTCTGCTTCTATACTCTATAGCTATATGTCCAAATTTATTGAAAGAATAGCAGTAACCATTAAAGGATGAATACCTTTGTGCACCTGGTTGTCTGATAGGTGGTATTTTGCAATCTTTATTTTGATTCTAGACATGTTTGATATTGCTCTTTTTATCTCCAGTATTTCTTTGTTCATGATTCTTCTATCCAACATTGTTTGGAGTCTGATTCTCCTTTGATCTTTCTCCTTTTCAAACCCTAACCCTTCTTTGTCCTTTGAGGCTTTTTGACTAGTAAGCATATCATCAAGAAAGATGAAGCTATTCTTGAATTTTTCCTCTAGATTCTTTGATTTCTCTAGATATTTCCTCAAAGACAACTTATTCTTCAAGTCTTGAACATTCTGGAGATCTTATCTTTCAACTTGGCATTTAGGTAGTCTTCAACTCTTTTTCCTTCTTGAACTTGCACTTTCATACTGGTGACTATCTCATTTGATTCTTTGAGCTGCTCATTTTTTTCCTTGAGTCTTTCTTTAACTTTCTTGATTTGATCCCTCAAGTTCTTGATGCACTCATCTACTTCCTTAATATTTTATTTCAGATCTCTATTCTCATATTCTACTTTATCTAGATCATCAGGAGTAGATCTGAGTTCTCCTTCCATGTCGACTTCACAATATTCTTCAGTAAACCCTTCCATTATAATCTCTTTCAAAGGGATAGGATACCTCCTAGTTGCCATGTGTTCAACCTCCAAGATATACCTCAATAGTTAATCCAATTGAAGGAAGCAAGGTTTGATACCAATTGTTGAAGACCCAGAATACCGAGAGGGGGTGGGTGAATCAATATTCATTGAAATTCATTAGCTTCATCAACTTAAACATGCATTCAAAGCGTCTCATTAAACTTGAAAAAATGGAAGGGAACAATTAAAGTATGCATCACATCAATAAATGAAAGAACACTAGATTTACATGGAAAACCCTTGAAAGGGAAAAACCACGATGAGGATTAGCTCACAATATATTATAGCCGGTTACAATGGAATACAAAATGGAGGACTCACTGTCCAAGGACTCATTGTCCAGAAAGAATGGATCACTACCAAGGGCTCACTACCCAAAGGAATCACTGTCCAAAATAGAAAAGAGAGAAGAATGGCTCACTACTAGATTTTGAACTACTAACAATGCATCTTCAACATATTGAAGATAAATTTCTAATTAAGATCAGAAAACTGAATTTACACACTTCATACTTCACCACTATCACCTTTCATAGTTCACTCTACATCACATCTCTCTCAAAATATTTACATTCATCCTTCAAACACTAAATCAACCTTCTACATATACCAAAAACACCCACAACATAAATTAGGTCAACCTAATTGGATGAACCATGTAACACCATGACTTGTCGGCCCGAAAATCCATCACACACACCTTGCAAAAGAAAAAAAAATGTGTTCTTCATAAAAATAGGGTGAAATGACCTATAATAATTCACATGAATCCACTTCTTACACAATTCAACTCCACACGACCCCAAAACCCTTAGGTAGGCACCACATAGCAAAATCAGTGAAGTAACAATTGAAAGAACAAACTGTTCATCCACAACTTGACACACAAACCACCAAATCACTTGCCACTTGGAAAGCACATAATTTAAACACTTCCTCAAAATAACAAAACATAATAATCATCCATGGTGAAATGCAGAGCATTCCAATATGCACTATGCACCTGTAACTCTACTTCTACTTAGCCTGATACTTTGTCATCAATACCTTCAATTGAAAAGACATACAACCATGAAACTCTGGATATGAATTGCTTCAACACGTACCATTATTACTTGTAAATCACATGACAAGATGATGCACTACGGAGCAATGTATACCACAAAATGGTTGCTCTATAATATTAAAATTTTACACTGGGACTTAGCCAAATCTTCAGTACACTTGATCTTCTTCTGGACTACATACATACTGATATACCATCAATGAAAACACTAGACATCATCATGCTCATGTTTCCAATAATCTCCCCTTTGTCATTGATGGAAACACATTTCTCAAAAACACTCTTCTCCAAAACATTATCTCCCTTTGACAGCAAGGGAAAAGGGTACCAAAAAGATATTTCTTTGCTTTACTCCACCTTACTAATATATTTACATGAGAGTAACTCCCCCTATTGCTTTAATCCCCCTTTCTATATTATCCATAACCAAAAATGTACAGCTCCATCTACTAACTCTACCATATGTACATTGAAATAAAAAAATGCATATACAAAGAAAAAATGTACATCTTAACTAGATGAGGGTAAAGTAGCTTGATATGAAACCTTTAATTTTACAAGGTGTGCCTCCCAATCCTTCTTTGCAACATACCAATCCTTTTTGGCAAAGGAAAGCATATGGAACTGATTTTCAAACTGAACATGGAGGTCTTCTCCTTCTTTTGAAGAACCGAGAACTTGATTCTTTTCCACAATCTTCTTAGCATTAGCTAAAAATTCAGTTAAAGGAGTAAGCCTTGCACTTAACATATCTCTAAGCTAACTATACTGCATTAGTATTTTCTCCTTTCGTTCTTATAGTAGAAAGAATTAACCTTGTAGATTTTTAATGATTGCTCTTGTAGCTCCATCTACATCACTCAATGGATCATAAAAACCTAAGGCTTGAGCAATTTGAGACTCAATTGAGTACATCTAATCCTTAATGCTCCTTGCAGAGACTGGCCACTTGAAACAAAATTAAAATATTTTTTGGCTTCCTCCACACACTTTTTGACATCTTCCAAGCTACCTTGCAACTTGGTGTGTGTAGTAGCACACTTATTAGAATCATCAGAAATCCTTTTATCATTGAATTTATTTTCCATTTCCTTCTCTATATTTTCTTCCAAACTAGCATAACACTCCTTAAAGGAATCAAGCAATAACTTCAATTGTTGCACACTGGATAAAGAACTATGAATAGATAATCGAGGAAGTCCTTCATGCAACACCTTTACAGCTTCATCAACCAACTCAATACTCTTCTAGTGATTTTGAAGAATATCCTTCCTTGTAGAGGCATATTGGAATGATCTCAGCCATGCAGCTTAAAAGGTGCTTCCGGCAGGGTTGTCAGCTCTTTGCAGTATCTTTGAGTGACTTGGAGTCAGAGGATAGTCGAGGGGTGTCGTTGGACCAGTACCCTCTCCTTAAGGAGTTTTCTGATGTGTTTCTAGAAGAAATACCCGGTATGCCACCTAAGCGAGATATAGACTTCAGGATTGATCTGGTACCTGGAGCTGAGCCAATATCTCGAGCTCCGTATAGGATGACAACACAGGAACTTCAGGAACTACGTCTGCAGCTAGAAGAATTGTTGGCTAAGGGCTTTATCCGCCCAAGTGTTTCCCCTTGGGGAGCACCTGTGATATTCATGAAAAAGAAGGATGGTTCTCTTCGCTTGTGTATTGACTATAGATAGTTGAACAAGGTTACAGTGAAGAACCGATATCCATTACCCAGAATTGATGATCTTTTCAATCAGATAAAAGGGGCAACAGTGTTCTCTAAGATTGATCTCAAATCGAGATACCATCAATTGAGGATTGCAGATCCAGATATTCATAAAACAACTTTTCGTACTCGATACGGACATTACGAGTTCACTGTGATGCTGTTCGGATTGACGAATGCACCTTCAGTCTTTATGAGCTTAATGAATGGAGTGTTCCGAACATACTTGGATAGATTCGTCCTTGTGTTTCTCGACGACATTCTGATTTATTCTAGGTCTATGGAGGAACATGAGGAACATCTAAAGCAGGTGTTACAGTGCTTAAGGGACAATCAGTTGTTTGCCAACTTGGCAAAGTGTGACTTTTATAAGACTGAAGTTCAGTATTTGGGCCATGTGATTTCAGGGGATGGAATCTCTGTTGATCCTACCAAGATTCGAGCCATTGTGGATTGGCCCGCACCCACAAATGTCTCAGAAGTTAGCAGCTTCATGGGACTTGCAGGATATTATAGGCAGTTCGTCCAAGGCTTTTCGAGGTTGGCACATCCTATCACCTCTCTCCAGAGGAAGGGAAAGAAGTTTCTTTGGTCAGATCAGTGTCAGTTAGCTTTCCAGACTCTGAAGGACAAGCTGACTAGTGCTCAAATCTTAGCGGTACCAGATCCGTCAGGGGATTTTGTTGTTTGTTCGGATGCTTCTTTGGAAGGCTTGGGGGCCGTGTTGATGCAAGAAGGGCGAGTGATTGCTTATGAATCACGAAAACTGAAGAATCATGAACTCAATTACCCCACTCATGACTTGGAGTTAGCAGCAGTTGTGCATGCCTTGGTAAGGTGGCGACACTTTCTCCTTGGTCATCAGTTCGAGTTGCATATAGATCATCGTAGTCTGCAATACATCTTTACGCAGCCAAACCTGAATGCAAGGCAGAGAAGGTGGATGGAATTCTTGTGCGAATATGATTTTGAAGTGAAGTATATTCAGGGCAAAGAGAATGTGGTGGCAGATGCGTTGAGTAGACGCAAGCATGAGATTTCTGCTATGGCTCTTGAGGTTGATTTGAAGAGTTAGATCCTTGCAGCTCTGTCCTCTGATGATTGGTATCAAGCAGTGAAATCAGAGATTGAGTCGGGCAGAGCATTGGAAGGCAAATTTTCTGGTTACTCTTTGGATTCGGATGGTGTTTTGCGTTATGGAGGCCGAATGTATGTACCTTTTGTAGAGGGTCTTCGTACCCTAATCATGACCGAAGCTCATCGGGCTCCTTATTCGGCACATCCTGGAGTTAAGAAAATGTACGCTGATCTTCGCTCACTATATTTTTGGGCAAGAATGAAGCGTGACATTTCTGATTTTGTGGCTAGGTGTCTAGAATGTCAGAGAGTTAAGGCCAAACATCATCATCCGGCAGGTTTGTTACAGCCTCATCTTGTTCCGGAGTGGAAGTGGGACATCATTTCTATGGATTTCATTGTCGGGTTGCCTATGTCTTCCAGGCGACACGACGCTATCATGGTCACTGTTGACAGGTTGACAAAGGTAGCTCATTTCTCTCCCATTCGATCTTCCTATACTGCTTCTGTGGTGGCTAGGGTGTTCATGGAAGACATTGTTCGATTACATGGGATACCGTGCAGGATTATTTCTGACAGAGATCCGGTATTCACATCTGCGTTATGGACATCTTTGCAGCGGTCCTTAGGGACTAAGTTGAATTTTAGTTCTGCCTACCATCCAGAGACAGATGGTTAGACTGAGAGAGTCAATCAGGTGCTTGAGGATATGATTCGCATGTACGTCATGGACCAACAATCTCGTTGGGAAGATTATCTGCATTTGGTCGAGTTTTCCTATAACAATGGCTATCATAGTTCGATTGGCATGGCTCCATTTCAGGCTTTATATGGTCGTCCTTGTCGTACCCCTTTGAGTTGGGATCGATTAGAGGACAGGGTTCTTCTTGGACCCGAGATGCTTCAAGAAATGGAGCAGCAGGTAGCTCGCATCCGAGAGCATCTTGTAGCGGCTCAGGATAGGCAGAAGAAGTTTGCTGATGCGCACAGAGTTGATCGGCAGTTTGTTGTAGGTGATCGAGTGTTTCTTCGAGTTCGTCCTCAGAAGAGCCCTATTCGTTATGGAAAGGGTTCTAAGCTTGCACCCCGTTTTGTGGGTCCGTTCGAGGTGTTAGAGCGTATTGGTCCTGTTGCCTATCGCCTGGCCTTGCCACCTAGTCTGTCGCGGATTCACGATGTGTTTCATGTTTCTGTCCTTAGACCTTATTTTCCTGATGTTACTCATGTACTTGATTGGAATGCTCTACAGGTTGAGGACGGTCAGCTAGCTCTAGAGCCCGTGGCCGTGGTGTAGCACAGGAGACTCGTTCTCAGAGGCAGGGATATTGAGCAAGTGCGGGTCCAGTGGGATCCCAATGATGAGACTTCAACGACATGGGAGGATGCTTCCCGTATTAGAGAATCCTACCCTTACTTGTTTTCTGGCTTACAGGAGTAAGCCGGATTTAAGGGGGGGAGGATGTAATAGCCCTCGTAGTTGCTAGTTGGACTCAGTAGTTTTTATGCTTTGATTTGATACATTGATACTATGATAGTACTGGTTTGGTATGATTGGTTAGTTAGACATTTGATGATGCTGTTATTCCATTTGTGGACATGATTATTTCATATGACATTGTGGTTGGTGATGTTAGTGATTTTCATAATTATATTATGATGCAGTGATTTAATAAATTATGTCATGAGATGGATTGTTAGTTTAGAAATGTTGTTTTATCAATCATATTATAATTGTTAGGATAGATGTGATGAAGGACAGTGTAGCATCACTCATTGCGAGTGCTCTGTTACTCTGCGATTCCTTCTCACAATGCAATGCTTTGATTTTATATCTATATGCACATGTACACGACTTCGTTTGTATGCAGGTATTGCAGGTACATAGTCTCGATTCCACCTGCTTCGGCAGGACAGGGCGAGCACCAATAACCCAACGGTCAAATGTTGAAACAGAGGTGACAATGAAGTCATCTCGAGTTCCATGTCAAACCGTCGAATTGATTGGTATTGTACGTTTTTTCTGGTATCTGTCGTCATTTTTGGTTTGTGTTTGTGTATTGACATATTTTGTCAATGTGACACTTTATAAGTTATGATTTATTTAATTTAAATGATTGCTTATTTTAAGGTTAGATCAAATTGTATTTAAATATTTAAAAGTTTTAATTTTAATGTTATGAATCTTATTAAGTACTAATTAAATATTAAAATGTATTCATTATTTTAATTAATTATCTTGTTAAGGATAATTATTAAAATAAATTATATTTTGTGCAAAACAAATAAATCTTGCAAAAGCAGTTTTGAAAATAGAAAATAATGAAAAAAAAAGAAACTCAACTAAAACGAAATTAGATAGTTTCTTTTTATTAGATTTTTTTTTTTTTGGAGAAGTTTTCAAAAAGGGAAGGAGGCATTTTTTATTATTGGCAGATTGGTGAATTTTGTTGCACGGGAAAGAATGTGACAGAAGTTAAAAAAATAAAAAAATAAATAAATAAAAAGAATGTCTGAGAAGGTTGAATTCCTCTAAAGTTTTTCGAAGAAAGATTTGTGAATCTATTGCTGCATGTTTTGGGGAAGGATTTCGGAAAGAAGATTTGATTTGTAGTTGAGCACGACTTTCTGGTGGGGAGATTTCGAAGCAGATCTAGAAGCGCTTCGTAAAAGCCATCGAGTTCAAGTAGGCATCTTCAGCTTCGCAAATAAGCGCAGGACTCTGGTCTTCTGATTTAAATAAAATAGAAAAATAGTTAGATTGCTTGGGGAAAGAAAAAAAAAAGAAGAAACCTTAGGAAAGAGAGATATATTGAATAGTGAAAAATTGCTGAAGAAAATTGAAAGAACTGTATTGGTAAATTATTCTTTGGATATTCTTCCTTGTTGGTTGAGTGAAAATAATGTTGAGTTTGTGAAAATAAAATATATGTTTTTATATTGAATCTGTTGTTTTGAAATTGCTGGGACTATTATGAGATTTTCTATAAAACAGGGTTATGAGAAAATCTGTTCTCTCTTTAAAGACAATAGATCTCTGCTTTTAAACTAAGATTCTTAATGTTTAGGGATTTAATATAATATCCCTCTCTTTTGAAACAAAAAAAAAGAGATTTCGGATTTTAGGAGCAGAATAGTATTTATTTTAAAACAATCTGTATTTGTATAACAGTGGAGAAAATTTGTATTCTTGTTTTTAATTTTTTTTTAAATTATTCAATGCTCTGTGTGTATGAAGGATATATATTTATTGCATATATAATTTATAGTGATATATATATTTAGTTGATTTATAATTACTGTTATTGAAGGACTGAAATTTTCATTTTATTTTTTTTTAAGCCGAATTGTACGGCGTCAAAATTTTGCTTTGGGAAGTTTTGCTTGTTATAAAATTTTAAAAAAATCATTAATGATTTTTTTTTTTGGGGGTTGGGAAGGACGGCCGAAGCCGTACCCCTCCCCGTAACCCCTGCCATGGCGCACTGCACACAACAGTCTTAATGACTGCTGTGCGTAGCAGTCAATAAGACTGCTACGTACAGTCTTGAGGGCCGTTGGCTTTTCTTAAAGTGTTTTTTAAATTTTATTTATTTTTATTTAATTATATATATATATATATGTATATAAATATATAATTAATTAATTTAATTGTATATATTTAATTTATTAAATATTATAATTACAATTCATTTGTTTAAAACAAAATTATAGTTATTTTATATTATTGTTATTTTGAAATGTAATTGTTTTTTTTGTATTTTAAATAAAATGTTAATAATGGTTATACATAAATATGGAAATATTTAAAGGGCAGTATTTGATCTGTTGTTGTGTTGAGCAAATAATTTAAATCAGAAAATTAGTTTTATTTTGTATTATAAATGGATTATACTGAGTTAGTTATATTTCATTATATTCGAAAATGAGAATCTTAGGTTTATTCATTTCTTTGTAACGATCAACAAACTTGTGAGAAATTTAATTGAGTGATCGGAAATGAATTACTTTAAATTTGGTGTTGCCTTGCAAAATTAATTTGTGTGTTCCTTCCGTTATGGTTATCGTTCTGTGTTGTCCTTGAGGGAACCCTATTGTCTTGCAACCCTTGATCCAGAGGCATATTTAATTGTGAATGTTGTCTTCATCTTAGTTATACTTTTGGAATTGAAACTTTTTAGTTTTGTGCCTGGAAGGGTTGAACGGTGTTGTTAAGACCTTTGGTTATGAGTTATCACGAGAGGGTTAATGCCTCGCATGTTCTTGTTTTGAGTTTTATGTCTTATATGTTTTAGTTCAACCCTTGCCTAGTTTTTGGTTTATGTTAGGGGTCTTAGGGAGAGTGGCTCTTCGTGGGGGCTGACGCCTCAGTTAAGAGGAAGTGCACAGGAGAACCCACGTAAGAGTAGTAAAACAAGTGATAACATAAAAATAGAATTAGTGGGATGGGTAGTAAAACACTCAAGATAATAAAAAATTGGATTCCTCGTCTATGCATTAGGGCTAACATAGACTAATGATAGATTGAGAAGGCCGTGGTCAGCAAAGTCATAATCTCGTCTTCATGAGAGGTTATCGACTCCGCATGAGCTACCCTATGGTGCTGACGCCTCAAGTAGGAGGAAGAGCCAGGAGATTCATAGATGGGTGTCGGCGCCTCAAGTTGGAGGAAGAGCCAGGAGATCCCATGAGAGCTATGCGATGACACTCTCCACTAGACTTCCTGTTTGCTTGGTTGCTTTTTGCCTCTGGAAATGTATTTTGGATTTTGAATGTTGTATCAGTTTCCTTGGTTTTGTACTCCTTTTGTGATTATGATTCTTATGGAAGTGATTATGAACATTCTTTGGTGACTTGTTGTTATTGCTTGGTTTAATTGTAGCCTCTGAATTTTGCATTTGAGTTTGTACCTTGTTGTTCATGGAGTCGGTTTGACAATCATGGTTGAGTTAACTTCATTGTCACCTCTGAGCACGGGGGGTGAGTTATCTATAATTCACATGGTTGGGTGGAACGTGCTCCGCACCCGTTGGGTTCCCCATCAGCATCCTTTGCTCGCAGCATTTCCGCAGTTGGAGTTGTACCAGTGTTTACCTTGTTATTCAAAATTCATTGTAATTTGTATCATCCCACGTGATTGGGAAATTCATTGTAATTCTTATATCAAAAGATTGTAATGTAACATTGTAACAATGATGTAATAGTTAGGATTTTATGTAACCTTATTGGATGAGATACTTTATGATTGTAATATGGGTCATGGTGATACTTTCACTCTTGGTTCATGGATGAACATTTATTCATGTTATTCTAAGATAATGGGTTACGTGGTTTATTATTATCTTTTATTTCAATTTATTTGTTGCAAAGTAACCTCGCGTGCCCCAGAGAACTAAGTGTGGTAATGTGATGTAATATGTTATGTGATTCTAGTTAATGTGTTGTATATTTAATTTATTTGCTTTTAAAAAAAATAAAAAATAAAAATTATTTGCCTTGTGTGTGTTCTCTGGGGTTTGCACGACGGGCGTTACAAAGTCCTTCATGCAACACCTTTACAGCTTCATCAACCAACTCAATACTCTTCTAGTGATTTTGAAGAATATCCTTCCTTGTAGAGGCATGGAATACTTCACCAAGCTGTAAATTTTGTAGAGGGGAAATATTATCCATGTCCATTTGACCTTATTGCATAGGAATCTGTAGTAGTTGTGCAGACACCACTGGTTGAAACTATAATTGCATATCCAAAATATATTTTAATGAATATCCAAAGGCTATGAAGGATTCACCACCAATTTTAGTGCTTTCTTCTTCATTCTTATCAGTCTTCTCATTATCACCACTAATAGAGCATTCTTCTCAAATTTTAGAGGAGGCAAGGTTTCTTCTTTTTGTGCTTTAGTCTTCTCTAGGGAATCTTGCTTATCTTCTTTATTCTGCTCAAAAGTTACCTCCACACCCAGACGGGTATTATCTGTCAACATATCTTCTTGTTGCTCATGCTCATGCTCATGTTGTTCATTGACATGCTCATTACTTTTTGAGAGGGGTGTATCTTGTTGCATTTGATCTTCATCACCGAGATAAAACTTCTTTACCAAATCAACCTTCTTGTGTGAACTAGAGGGTTTCACATTATTACTTTTGCAAAACTTAGCCATGTGTCTTGGTTTATTATATTTATTACATATGACACCTTTTTGCTTAATGAACTTACTTCTTGCTATTTTAGATCTTCATTCAAAATCCTTATGCCCAAATCCATTACATGTATAATAGTAACCATTGAATGATTGAAACATCATACCATTATTGTATCCATTCATCATCTAACTTCAACATTCACTAGCCTTATGACCAAATATATTGCATGGATAACACTGACCAAAAAATGATTGAAAGTTTTGATTCATTCTGGTTATACACTCTACAACTCTAGCATTATTTGGAGTTTGATTCTCCTTTGAGCTTTCTCCTTTTTAAAACTCTAATCCTTCTTTTTCCTTTGAAGATTTTTGAATAACAAGCATATCATCAAGAAAGGTGGAGATACTCTTGAATTTATCCTCTTGATTCTTTGCTTTCTCCAAATCTTTCCTCAAAGACACCACTTCTTCTTCAAGTCTTGAACATTCTGTAGACTTTCCTTTCAACTTGGAATTTAGACAGTCTTCAACTCTTTTTCCATCTTCAACTTGCAGTTTCAGACTGGTGATTGTCTGATTTGATTATTTGAGATGCTCATTTGTTTCCTTGAGTTTTTCTTTAACTTTCTTGAATTGATCCCTCAACTTCTTGATGCACTCATCTACCTCCTTAATATTTTCTTTCAGATCTCTATTCTCACATTATGCTTTATCCAAATCATCAAGAGAATATTTGAATTCTCCTTCCATGTCAACTTCATAGCCTTCTTCATTAAACCCTTCCATTTTTTTGACCTTTGAGATCTACCTTAGAGGTTAAGCCAATTGAAGGAACCAAGATCTGATACCAATTGTTGGACACCTAGAATATTGAGGGGGGGTGAATCAATATTCATTGAAATTCATTAACTTCATCAACTTAAACATGCATTCAAAGCATCTCATCAAACTTGTAGAAATGGAAAGGAAAAATAAAAGCATGCATCACATCAATAAACACAAGAACACTAGATTTACTTGGAAAACCCTTGAAATGGAAAAACCACGGTGAGGATTATCTCATAATATATTATAACTAGTTAGAATAGATTACAAAATAAAGGAATCACTATCTAGAAAGAATGGCTCACTACCCAAAGGACTCATTTTCCATAATAGAAAAGAGAGAAGAAGAATGGCTCAGTGCCAGACTTTGAACTGCTAATAATCATTTGTAATATACTGAAGATACAGTTCCAATTAAGCTCAAATACTAAATTTACATAGTTCATACTTCACCACTATCACCTTTCACACTTCACTCTACATCACATCTCTCTCACAATCTCTACATTAATCCTTCATAGACTAAATCAACCTTTTATATACATTACAAACACCCACAACATAAATTAGGTCAGCCTAATTGAATGAAACACGTAACACCACGAAATGTCGGCCCAAAAATCCATCACACACACCTTGCAGAAGAAACCAAAATGTGTTCTTCATAAAAATTGATCGACATGACCTATAATCACTCCCATGAATCTTCTCCTTACACAATTCAACTCTGCATGACACCAAAACCCTTAGATCGACACCGTGTAGCAAAATTAGTGAAGCAACAACTAAATGAACAAACTGTTCATCCATAACTCGACATGAATACCACCAAATCACTTGCCACTTGTACTTCCTGAAAATCACACAACATAATAATTATCCACGGTAGAATGCAGAGCATTCCAATATGCACTATGCACCTATAACTCTGCTTCTAGTAAGCTCGATACTCTGTCATAAATATCTTCAGCTGTAGAAGACATACAACCTTGAAGCTTTGGATACAGACTGCTTCAACACATACCATTATTAATTGTAAACTATGTGACAAGATGATGCACTACGGAGCAATGTGGACCACAAAACTGTTGCTCTATAATACTAAAAATGCACACTAGGACTTAGCCAATTCTTCAGTATACTTGGTCTTCTTTCAAACTACATACATACTGATATACCATCACTTCTACATTAGATTTCCATCAATGAAAACACCATATGTCATCATGCTCATGTTGCTTACAAGCATAAACATTGGTGTTTGGGAAGAGATGTTGATCATTTCATGGAAATGTCACTCTATAGTGCAAAATGTCAAACTAGAAATCACATCTAAGAGTTTGGAAAAAACTTGTTAATGGATTACAAAAAAATTAGAGTAGGAAAAGGGTCCCATAAAGTGTGAAAGAATGTAAGAAAGGAAATTTGAACTAAAAACAAAAGGAAATAAACATGAATGGACTTACTAATTCAATCTACATTCAAACCTCAAGATTGAGCTTCAATGGACTTAAAATAATACAAATGCTATCGAATGTAAACTCCATTAGTTATAGGGATGAACTTAATGAAAATAAAAAATCTCTATATCATATGCTTATCAAAGTTGGTGGATCCATTTTTTGAAGCTTGGAACTCAATTTAGAAAATTTTGAGTGGGAAGATAAACAATCAAGATTTGTTTGAAAGATCAACAGTTGAGAGGATTTTTTTCATTATATAAGAGACATGACAAACAATTATATTTTGAGTTATTTTAGATGGATGGCGAGGATTTAATTTTTTTGAATAAATATGAAAAATAAATATTTTATTGCAACCATATAGAGCATATTAAATATTTGGTTACATAATGGAGGGTGAAGATTGAATTGTTAAATGGACAAATGAGATTTGAAGAATATAGATAATTGAGGGAAACATATTTAATTGATCATTTATTTGAAAGGTGAGATGAAAATTATATTTTAATTATTTCTTTTAAAATTGAGTTAGAAATTATTCTATTTAATTAAATAACAAAATTAGTTAATCAACTAGAGGAGTGGTGAGGATTTTAATTAAATAAATATTTTATTTAATTACTTAGGATGATGTTTTTGATTAATTAAGCAGGGAAGGGCACTGATCTCGTGGTTACATAGCCAAAGCAGCAAAAAAGGGAACAAGTTAGGAATAAAAGCACCAACCAACAACAAAAAATAGCATAAAAGAACCAGAAAGCAAGGTGGCTCACAGGCCGAGTATCCAAAATTGTAACCACAGAACCATGATAAACTTAATCAAAAATAGAATACCCTTACTAATCTAGTAATAATACGTAGATCATTAATAAGGTCAACCAAATTCCCATAAAAGATTAACCATAAAAAAGATATAATATAATAGCAGTCTGAGATTATAAAGCAGAGAGCCAAAAAATGTAGAGTAACTATAAAAAACAAGGAGCAAAAATTCCATTACTTGGAATTGGCTATTAGGTCCTAGTACTTATCAATTTTGGAGACAAACTCCCTCCAATTAGGTCCCTCTTCTTTAGCTTGGTCCTTCTTTTCTTCGCTCTTATCCATCTTCTTGAGCATTTTCCTTATCTTGGTTTGACCCAAAACAACACCCACCATGGCCCTGCGCATGAGACTGTTGGTTTCCCTCATCAAAGTGATGATCACTTTCTCCATATCATCCATCTGGATCTGCATATATGTAATCCTGCTTTTAAGAAAATCAATGTTAGAATCATCAACATAGTTAGTGGCTATAGCAATGTTCTATATTTCAATAGCTTTCAATATATCACTCCTTGCTCCTCTTCTCTTCCAGTTTCTTCCTCGTCATTATCTTCTTTATCCTCCTCCATTTCTTCCTATCCCATATCATACACAATATATTTGAATTCCATGTCCTCACTATCATCATCCACTTGTGGCTCAAACTCTTCAACCTCCAATTCCTCCTCCTCTTGGACTATGGCCTTCTGTTTTCCCTTCCTCCAAAATATCCTTTTGATTACCCTCTTTGTCTACATTTATTGTGATGACCACACTCTATTATTTCAGGTCATTTTTTGGATTCTTGGCCCTCAGAGGTTTAAGGAGAAGCAACGAGTGTTTTTACTTCTCCAAGGCGGCCTTAACCAATTCAATCTCAAGGGAGTTTTAACAGGAGCCTTCTTACCCATAGGAGTCGAAGGAATGGAACTTTTAGCAATAGAGGTAGAGAAATTAACAGGGGGAACCACCTTGTGGGAAATAATTTGGGGTAGAGGCCTAGGGTTAGGCTCAAGAATGGGATTAGCAACAGTCAGGGGTTCTTCATCTTCCCTTGCATTTTGATTCAGGATATGTAATCTAGCAGCAAATGATTTTTGTGGGGGTTTAGAGCTAGGGAATGTTTATAGAGAGCAAGCATGAGGCCTTGGTGTAGAGGGGGTTCACACCATTTTCAATATATTGTTGCAATGAGGAAATCAAGTAAAAAGGAATGTTTATGTGTCCATCGTGACAAATGTGGTTAAGCAGAGGAAAGTGATAAGTATGGACGATCATATATCTACCATCTAATGTAAAATATCTTATAATGAACATACTAACTAGAGCTAGAGGTAACATAAGTTCGAGCCACGCATACCCATTTTGAAACTATGTGAGTTTCTCGCCATCATGGAGGAAATTGCCTACAAATGTTTGGTAGTCAACTCAACTCTTCTTAACAAACTTTATTCCTTGGTTCTCCAGACTTGTCACCTCTATAATGAACTGAGTTGTAACCTAAAATCTCACTACCCCAATAGCGACTTGCCCCTTCCTCCAAGAGTTGGTGAATTTATCCATGAGACTCATTATATGCTTTTATTGCCTCAAAAAATGAGACCATTCCCACTCTACTGAACAACCTCCAAAGACCAACATTTTGCTTAAGAGCCAATCAATTTGGAGGTTCAGTTTGTTTTCTAGGCCCACCCATTTTAGAACACTATAATTTTTTTGAGTTATTCTTTTGCAAACATTTCCTCATACGGATTTTCTTACTCCTTTTTGTACCAAGATTTCCATAATTAATATAAGAGCCCTTTTTAACATGAGATCACATAGTCCCCCTATACTGATCCCTTAAACTGACTTTATAAGTTATAAACATTATCATATTAATCTTTGAGCAATTTGTCTTTCATTTCCAAAGGTAATTGATTGTACTCCCATTGAGTCCACCTATTACACTTGAGTGCCTCGTTGGCTGCACAGTCAGCAAAGAGATTACCTTCCCTGAACACATGTTGTATACGATAGTGAGTGAAGAATTTTATTAGGACCTTTCAATTGTCAATAATGCATTTTAGTTCCCAAGGGACCACAAAACCACCTTTCAAGATGTAAACTATTAATTTGGAGTCTCCTTCCAATATGACCTTCTTAAAACCAAAGTCTCTAAGCATCTTTATTCCTCCCCACACTGCCATTTCCTTGAAATTTGTTGGTGGTACAAATATCCACTTTTTTTTCCATATCCCACTATGTAATCTCCCAGGTAGTTTCTCAACAACCCTCCTGCCCCTTTAATGCTAGGATTTCCTTTTGAGCACTTGTCGAAGTTGCATTTAATCCATTCCCTCTTAGGAGGAGTCCAAGCAGTTGACTTCCTAGTAGAAATAGTGGACCAATTGAGATTGATAAGGTCCTTTATTCACCATATCTGCTTGATTCTCAATTCTTTATAGGTCGGCCAAAATTTTGAGTAGATGTACCCTCCATATTCCACATTTTCTTGTATTTGGGACTTTATCGTCATACATAGCTCATAGTTGTTTCTCCCAGCTTCCCTAAAAAAATCCTATTATTTCTTTCCTTCTAGATTCCCCAAGTTATGAAAGGGGGGGCTTGATTCCAAAGATCCATTATAATCTTATGGGAGTAAGGAAAATTAGACCAACTTTCAACAAATGAATTCATAGTAGGGGGGGAACACCCAATCCATGAGCAACAAAGGGAGGAAAAAAGACCACACTTCTTTAGAGTACTGACAATCAAAGAATAAATGCATCAAAAACTCTTCTTCCTACTTACAAAGGATACATCTGTTAACTAACTAAAACCCCCCTCAAAAGGTTATCAATAGTTAAGATTCTGCCATGTGAAGTAGCCTACCATAATCAATATAATTTTGGAGTAAGGTTTTTTATCCACACCTTGTCCCAATGAAGGTCTTTGCAATTAGTAAGAGGTTTCTCTAGTTCCTTATAAGCATTTTTGACCGAGAAGTAGCCAGAGGGGTTCTTAATAAAAAACCATTCATCTTTCCTATCTTTAGAGAACCAAGTCACCTCCCCAATGAGGCTATGTAGCCTTTGCACCACCAACTCCCAATTAAGTTGTCTTTGATCTCTCAAATTGGCACTCCTTAGCAATCTATTAAATTCCTTCCATTTTGGTTCATTAGTCTCCCAATTGATGTAGTCAACCACCCTTTTTCCACATATTCTAGTCAAATTGATGCAGAGCAGGGTGGAGGTTATCAAAACAATCTCAAGTGAACAACCTTTTCAATTTTGAAACCTCAACTTGGTGGATTTCCCTCAATTTCCCTATTTCTCCTAGTAGTACTTTGAACAAGGCTTTTCCCAAAAAAATTTCAAAGAAAACCCAATACCCAAAAATTGAACATCATTCTAGATACCCTTTATGCTCTTTGAAAACATATCAACTTTGTAGATATGGTTGTTTTGTAACAACACCCTCCAAATTTGACTGTTACGTTGGAAATAGGCCTAATTAGGCTTGTTTTACAAAGCAACAATGTGACAACCTTTCTCCAAACTATCAAACTTCACTCCAAGGCTTCACTCAGGTCACATGGGGTTTGAAAACACAAATTTCATCCACTAGAACAATTACCCAATCACCTTTTTGCAAAACCCTATGTATAACCTATTCACCAAGCCTAATACATGGCGATATTAGGCTAGGGCTGCATCAAACTCTACCCTAATTCCATCCCCTACTCTTGAAAACCCTACAAACATTAAAAGCAACCTAACTACTCCCATTCCACCGATTTTCAGAAATTTCCATTGGTGGAATGGTTCCCTAATTCATGTTTTTCCTATCAAACCCTCAAAACTAGGGTTTCCTGACTATTTTTAGTAAACTGACTCTAACTCGCTTCAAACTTTATGAAATTGAATGAAACCAACTGCAATTGAGAGTTAATTCAATCCACCATGAGTTCCAATACAACTTAGCACATGTTCAGGCTGTACAAAATCATACAAACCTCTGTAGCAGCAAGAAATCATTATGAACACACAAAACCAAAACCAGTGGTTCCAAACCGTTTTTAAACTCTTACAAACCAAAACCAATGGTTCCAAACTGTTTTTCAAATATCTGACCGTTCAATTTCCATACACACCAAAAATACAAATGTTGCTTTGCAACTTTGCAAATTCTTACAAAAGTGACATATTTTAACACAATCGACCCCACATGACCAGAAAAATGAAACATGGTCTAGGGTGTTGCCACAATAATGGGTTACACTTTTTGGGACATCCTAATTTTTGCCTGAAATCACATATTTTTAGAAAATACAATGATTTAAGACTTTAAAGGTTCCATTTAAATGATTTTAATTAAAGAGGGATTGATCAACCCCCCTTAGATCAAACCCCCTTGGATAGAACCTTGTTAGATTTAAACCATACCTATAATCGAGTCTCCTCTACACCTATCAAAATGCTGATAAAAAACCACTTTTGATTTACCTTTTGGGTGATCAAATGAATTCATTTAAAATTTATGTTTTGTAAGCATGCATCCCTTATTATAGGCTTCCCAAAAAGTATAATTTTAAATATGTTTAATTTGATTATTATTTTTATTTTTTATTTCTTGTGAATGTAGGATTTTCAATGAACATCAAGATTTTTGTTTCACACATACGAAAAAAGAAAAATAGAGAAAACAAAATCTAAAAAATACATGTGCACTAGGTATTGATGTCCTTATTCCAACAAAAATAGAATAAGTTAATTCAAATGAATAAAAAAAAAGTTATGCAGGTCGAAGTACACCTCTGTCCAAATTATAATTACTTTGACTTGGAAAATTAATTAAAAAAAAATTATGTATTAAAAAATTATGAAAAAATATCCATGCACTAGATATTGGTGTGAAAAATTTGTATTTTAAAAATTAGAATTGTATCTTGTGTATAAAAAAAGTTATGTAGTCCGAAGTAAACATCACTTTTTAAAAATGTTGATTAGTAGAAAATTAAGTTATTAAAAATTACATAAAATTATTCACAATTTATTTTTTAATTTTGTTTAAAAAATATAATTAGAATCTACACAAAATATATAACAAATAACTAGTTTAATTCATCTTCAAATTTTTAATGGTTTAGCTACTATAGGTGTAAGAAAGTGAATATCTGATGAAAAATCCTTATTTTAATGTCAAGTTTGGCCAAAAACTGTAACCCATTATTGTGGGATCACCCTCTAAATAGACCTTATTGCAAACAAAATTGACTCAACATCACAAAAACCTAACATCTAACACCCTTTACATCATGAAGGCTAGGTTCCCTTGCACCGTACTCTCGAGGAGAAAAAAATCTCAAGTTCCACTTGAGAGCAGATCTTGAACTATTGTACCATGCCTTTTGATGTCTTCCTCTATCATCCAGGTGCCATCCTCCATAGGAAGGCCTTTCCACTTCACCAGGTATGCATTATACACCTTGTGCCTTGTTCTTTTGGCTTCTTTTGTATCCAAGATGCATTCAAGCTTCAATGGTTGACTAGGTGGCAAATCTTTGACCCAATCTTCATCTGGAGCCTTTGAAGTACCTGTACCTGTACCTACAATCACAACTCCTTTAAAAGGATATAGGTCAAAAACATTAAAAATTGGGGAGATAGAAACTCTAGGAGGGAGTTCTATCTCATAGGAATTTTCTCCAAATTTATGGACCACCCTACATGGGCCTATCTTCTTCATTTGCATCTTTGAATATTTTTCGTTTAGGTAGCCTTTCCTTCCTCAAATGAGCTAAGACCATGCCCCCCACTTTGAAATGAACCTCTCTCCTTTTCAAGTCTGCATGTTGTTTGTATTTATCAACACTCTTTTGAAGGTTCTCTCTAACTTGCTGATGTATGTCTTTCATGGCCACTACAAACTCTTCCCCTTCAACACTCCTCTCCATGCCACTCAAATCTCTAAGTTCAAACACTCTCCTAGTCTACAATCCATACACAATCTCAAATGGGATTTTCCCAACACTTCGGTTCACAGAGTCATTAAATGAAAACTCAACTTTGGGTAGGATAAGATCCCATTGGATTGAATGTTCTTTTGTCAAGGATCTAAGGAGATTCCCAAGGCTTCTATTGACTATTCAGTTTTCCCATCTATTTGGGGATGATAGGTAGAGCTAAAGGTCAAGTTTGTTCCCAACTTCTTCCAAAGGGTTCTCCAAAAGTGACCTACAAACTTACTATCCCTATCAGAAACAATTGTTAATGGTAATCCATGGATCCTGACCACTTCCTTGAAAAACAACCCTGCAATGTATGAGGCATCATTTGTACATTTACATGGTATAAAGTGTGTCATTTTGCTAAATCGGTTTACAACAACAAACACACTATCAAATCCTCTTTGAGTTTTGGGAAACCCCAATACAAAATCCATGTTGATGGATTCCCATGGCCTATTTGGGATTGGAAATGGTTGATAAAGACCTGCATTTGTACTACAACCCTATGTCTAACCTATTCACCTAAGCCTAATACATGGTGATATTAGGCTAGGGCTGCATCAAACTCCACCCTAACTCCATCCATTGCTCCTGAAAACCCTACAAACATTAAAAACACCCCAACTACTCCTATTCCACTGATTTTCAAAACTTTCCACCGGTGGAATGGTTCCCTAATTCATGTTTTTCCTATCAAACTCTCAAAACTAGGGTTTCCTGACTATTTTCAGTAAATTGGCTCTAACTCACTTCAAACTTTATGAAATTGAATGAAATCAACTACAATTGAGAGTTAATTCAATCCACCATGAGTTCCAATACAACTTAGCACATGTTCAAGTGGTACGAAATCGTACAAACCTCTGTAGCAGCAAGAAATCAATATGAACACACAAAAACTAGAGTTATTCTTATTGTTTGAGCATCAAAATCATCTCCAGAAGAATGCCTCGAACATCCCAAGGCATATTTAAACTCTTACAAACCAAAACCAATGGTTCTAAACCTTTTTTTCAAATATCTGACCATTCAACTTCTATACACACCAAAAATACAAATGTTTCTTATGCAACTTAACAACTTTATGCAAAAGTGACATCTTTTAACACAACTGACCCCACATGACCAAAAACATGAAACATGGTCTAAATAGACCTTATTACAAACAAAATTGACTCAACATCACAAAAACCTAACATCTAACACCCTTTACATCATGAAGGCTAGGTGCCCCTGCACCACAAACTCTGTTTGAGGGGGTTGAAACCATCTAAGGAAGAGAGGGGAATCAACAACCCAAGGGTCCTTCTATAAATAAGTGTCCTTCCCATTGCCAATCCACTTTCTCACACCCAAATTCAACACACTTTTGGTTTTGATAAGATGGTTCCAAAACACAGATCCATAAGGGAGACAGAGGAAGTAAGGAAACATCTAGGATCTCTATTCTTAAGATATTTTTCTTGGAAGATCTTTATCCAATCCTTAGTCACTTCCAAGAGACTCCATCCCATCTTGGCTATGAGGGATTTGTTGAAAATTTTAATTCTCCTTATCCCCAGTCCTCCAAAATTTTTAGGGGTACACACTTTCTCCCAACCTACCAAAGCCAATATGTTTTTCTCTTCTATTACTTTGGATGATGTTTGTGTTGCAAGTATGAGTGAGTATGGTGGTGTTGTCATTAATATTGTCATTGATGTCAACACAATATAGGATGTTGCATGTTGTGCATGTATAGTTGAGATACATTTGAGATGTTGTGAGTACATGGATCTATGTTTGTGGTGTTGCAAGTGTGCTGATATGATGTGTTGCCAAGTGTTTTTGAGAAATAGTGAAGACAAATTTGTGTGTGTTCAGAATGTGCTCCAATATGTGCTCCACATTTCTTGTGTGTTGATCCTATTCTTGTGCAGATCTGAAGTGTTTATGGGTATTTTTTGGTGATATATCCTGGATTGTAGCTTTTGGTTTGATGAAGAGTGAATGTTGTGTTCACCGGTGTCTGAATTGGGAGAAATGTTTCTACTTTGCAGTCCTTTGTTGGTTTGTTTCAGGTCTTGTGGATTTGGAAGATGGCTTGTAAAGGTGTTATCTATGTTTTGGAAAAGGTGTTCGTGGTTTGGTGCTCCGGAAGATGAGTTTCAGAGTCCCTGTGTGTGTTTGTATAGTCTAGATGGACTGATGGAAAGTGTTATGTGTATGAAGTTTGTTGCATTTGCTGCAGATGAATATGAAGGTATCTAAGGTGTGTTCTAGTGTATGGTGAAGCATGTTATGTGGTCTAGATGTTATCTTCTTGTTGTGGAAGCATGTACTTCAAATTCTAGTTGTGTTTTCATTAGGTTTGGCTGACTTGGTGTTTACACTTCATGCAAAGGATAAGTATCGATTGAGGAAGCATCTGATTGATCCGAGACATTGTTTTGGGTCTTGGTTAAGTGTTGGTTTGGTCTGATCTCATTCCTATCCATCATAGGAATGTTGAGTTTCTGACCTAATTTGAATTTGTAAATTGAAGCATGTGTAGCCGACCTTGGGGAAAGTTTCTAAAGTTGAAGATGGTATAAATACAAGTCAAGATGTTGTGAATTGATGTATCGGACGAGCCAAAAGTTTGAGAAGCAAGATTTGTGTGAAAGTGAGTTGAGGTAGCAATACTTTAATGTGTTAGACTCTTGAAAGCAGTGAGCTGATGATGTCTGCAATTCTTTTGATTAAGGTTGTAGATTTGTGTAACTTGTTGTGATAGAATTTTTTGTTATCTTTTGTATCTGTAGGTAGTGAGCCTCCTTTTTGGATAGTGAGTCCTTTTTGTAGGTAGTGAGCCTCTTTGTATTCGGTTTTGGAATTACTTTATATTGTGAGTTAATCCTCATCGTGGTTTTTCCCTTATTGGGTTTTCCACATAAATCTGGTGTTTCTTGTGTTGATATTGCTTTATGTTATTTGCATTTCATGTTCATACTTAATAACAAAATAAAGTGGATGTGAAGTTGATAAGTGTTTGAGATTTGTGATTGTGTTTGGTGACAATTGATTCACCCCCCCTCTCAGTTGTCTTGCGCCTTTCAACAGTTTGTATGGTATTGTTCTCAAATTTAATTAATTAGCACAGTGATGTTGATGAAACACTTGGAATGATGCTAAAATGTATCATTATAAGTGATGATAAATTTTAGGTACATATAATTGTCACCATTGCTAGGGAAACCATTATTGTTGTAGTATTTATCTCTACTCTTTTATTAGGAGGGCCATTATAAATCCCAATATTTGTAGCACTCTTGTTACTTTTGAAAATTTTAGGGGAAAATATTATTGTTAGAAATCTATATGTTTTTTTACCTTGAAATAACCAATCATTTGTTAGATTCATAAGCGCACTTACAACTATTGATGGAAGCCTAATCAATATTCAGAGAAATCTCTAAGGCCTCCTCAGAAGACTTATAAGGGATTTTTTTCACCTATTCTTGTATTCCTTTTTAAAAATAATTCAAAGAAAGGTCACACTACTTGAGGTGGTCAATGTGGGGAACACTAGTAGAATTTAGAGAACCTACCTCCAACATGTAATCAAATGGGCCATAAATTCATTCCGATCTTGTTTGATTTGAAGGAACTCTACTATATTTTTTGGGGGGTTTTTTCATGTCAAAAGTAGAGAAAAAATTAGTAATCAATTATTTAAAGAAATGCATAAAATATTTTGGTATTCTATAATACCAATCTAATGTCATGTTGTCAAACATCTTGGGAAAAATGTAGCCATAACATCTCATGGTAAGATTTCTCAAATAATTATGATCTATGTTTTTGTATTCCTATTTAAGTATCACTCTCCCTTGAACTTGGAAAGATAAGGAAGTAGCATTGAAAGGACCATATTCCTAATCAAATTGTCTAACATCACCTTCAAGTACTTAAGATAAGTACTCAATGTGGGATCATGCATAGAGGGAGAGGAAGACTAGATCCTACAAGAGTAAAATAAGAAAGATATTATAGGATGACGTGCAAGGGTTGACTCATAAAAGAATGTGAAATTACCCAATGGATTTGTGAGTGTGTGACAAAAAGATAAGGTTAATAATCATCAAATTTGTTTGGATTTGAGTATAAGTTATAATAATGTGGAAGTTGGCTAACTTGGTGGCTAGTGATTTCATGTAGGCGTAAAAGAGTGGGGAGTCATCATAGCTCATTATTTAGGAATATCTTGGTCACATGATTATCTTATCAAGGAGGAGAAGGTGAATTTTATCCATCTCCAATTTCCCAATTTATTTCACTAACTATGAAATCCTCAAGAGTGGTAATGGAATATATGTTGGTGTAATTAATTATTTAATTACACTTTATTAAGTTTACTTAGGTAATAATTAGTTTGCTTAATTATAAAGTAAGATTTATTTAGTTGAGCTAATTTTAGTTCAAAATTAGGTTTTACCTTTAGGGTTATGCATACATTGCTTTTATAAAGCAATTCATCTCTTGTATTTTCTCAATTCCTAAATATTATTCATTTGCACATCTTCATGCAAATTGCTCTTGCTTTTTCTATTTTTCTCTTATGGAAGGCATTTTCTAGTTTGCATTTATGATCTTGGTTTCTAACATGGTATTAGAGCCTTGATTTGTAGCCCTTTCTTAGTTTTTGGAGAAATTCATTGCAGAGCACGTTCGAGGTTCCTCAAGGGTTTCATTCCTTGAGCTTATTTATGAAGTGTTTTGGCTCAGATCAGGCATCTCCACTGGATTTAGAAAGCTGGAAAAAGTTAGGATTGGCTTTTGTTTCATTGATTTTCATCATCATTTTCCAGATCAACAAGGGTTACAAGTCTGGTGATTTTTTTGCAAGATCTGGGGGTAGCCAAATTTTCAGGGCATTCTGGGAAAAAACGGACATCACCATTGCGTTCCTAGTGGCCAAAAACCCTAGGAATGCATTTCATTTGGTTGATTTTTGAGTAGTTGATCTGGGAGGATTTTTTTTTTCCAGGGAGGCCGTACGACCTCCCCTACATGTAGTTCGAGGCAGATTTCAAAAAAATTAAAAAAAATATAAAAAATGCTTTTTAAAAAAAGTGCCTCCTGTTCAGATCTGCCCACCTTCTAGCGGCCACCCAATGGCCATAGGGTAGCTACCAGGTGGCCACTGAGCGGCCACCTCGTCGCCTCCACTTTGCCGGCCTTGCGCAGCCTCCACGGGCTCCTCCAACACCCGCTGTCGGTCCCATTGGTGACTAGGTGCTAAGTACCTAGCCCCCAGGATCCTCCAGCAACACCCATGGTCACATGGGTGACTAGGGGCTCTGCCACAGCCCCCTTCCCTCCAACCCCTTGGTCGTGCACAGGACCAGGGGCCAATTTTTTTTAGCCCCCAGGGTTGCCTACAAGCCTTATTGGCCCTTTTGGATCAGTGTTCACTAAATTAGGTGTAACTTTTGCATACAATGTTAGTTTTTCACAAACAAGATGTCGTTGGAAATTTGGTTCCGAGCCCAATCTAGTGGTAAAGGTATTTTTTCTATATTTTTCTCTAGTTTTATTTTGTAGGCTTTTGAAGTCAAATGAAGTAGTTTTCACTTCAGAGGGCATATCTTTTGCCTCAATTATCTATTTTTCGCGATTCAAGCGGCACCAGAAAGCTGATTCAGTCCTCTACACAGATCTGAGGTCAATTTTAATCATAGAGGTAGATGTGAACATTAGTTTTTGCATGCACTTTTTTTTGTTTTCATGCACTAGGTTTGCATTTTCTCTTTAATTTATGCATGTTTTGCATGTTCTCCTTTTACAATCATGGGGTATTGTAATAAATGAACTTCTATAAAGTTCCATCAGAGGGGATTCTTGCATAATAATTTGATTTGAGTGTAGTTTCATTGCATGCAATTTTATCTCATCTTCATATTGATGACAACTCATATGAGTTGTATCTGGATTATGTAGTTTCTTTTGGCCCCATCTTGCTCATAGCTTGACAAATTTTGGTTCACATTGGTTCACATCTCAGATTGAGAGCCTATGGTTAATGATCTTGAATCGCATCAGACTCACATCGGGTCACATCTCAGTTTGATGGCCATTCATTTTATGGTTAATGTTCTAGAATCTTCATGGTACTTGCTCCTATATATGGATTAGTTTTAGTCATAGTTTGGCATCGACATTGAGATACATAGCTTCCAGATTCTTTCATCAAATCATTCCCTCTTATAGGGGGCATCATTTATTCATCTACTGTTGCTTCATAGATTCCAGGGTTGTTCTAGTTTGTGAGTTTTCCAGTGTTCCTTGGCATTGGGTCTGCTATTGCATTATGATCATGATTCTGCCTGAGTCCTTCAGTGACTCTCATATGGTTTCTTGTAAACATAGGTATCTTTCCTTGGTTTCTAGATTCAAGATTCTAGTGTTACTCCACCAATGTTCTTCTAGTGCTTATTTTCAACAGGTCATCTCATTGAAGGGGGGGGTTTGTCCCACTAGGTTTTGTCCTCTTTCCCATTCATTGCATTTGTACATGGGTACCTAACATGGCCTTGTAGTCGAGACCCATTCATGCTTTTATGCTTTCATGCATTCATCCTAGCATTAGGTGTATGCTTTTTTTAGTCTCCCTAAGTTGCACTTAAGGGGGGGTGTTGGTGTAATTAATTATTTAATTACACTTTATAAAGTTTACTTAGGTAATAATTAGTTTGATTAATTATTAAGTAAGGTTTATTTAGTTGAGCTAATTTTAGTTCAAAATTAGGTTTTACCTTTAGGGTTATGCATACATTGCTTTTATAAAGAAATTCATCTCTTGTATTTTCTCAATTCCTGAATATTATTCATTTGCACATCTTCATGCAAATTGCTCTTGATTTTTATGTTTTTCTCTTGTGGAAGGCATTTTCTGGTTTGCATTTCTGATCTTGGTTTCTAACAATATATAACTTGGGGTATTTTGGGACCTTGCTGAGTTTGTGATTGGCATCTAGAAAAATCTCAACACCACAATATTTAATGATCTTATCCTTAAATTTTTACGTTCCATGTCCCTCATTTTAGGAAAGGTAACAATCACAACTCTTCTTGCAACCTATCCAAAAAATTGTGTGTCAACTATGGCTCCTTGATGGGTGCTAGATCTAGAAGGATTAGTTTGAGAATATTGAAGCTACTCTATCATAAAAGGTGGAAATTGTACAATAAGATATTCCTTATAGTCTAGAATATATTGTGGATGGGAATGAAGGTTCTCTCAAAAAAGGATAGCTTTCACTTTACTAACTAGTAAAGAAACATCTTAGGGTCATGAGTCTTTGTTCTATTTTATTTGTCTTCATGGGAAAAAATCAGTAACATAGATGGAGTGTTTAGGGACTCAAAATTAAAATTTTAGATGAATGAAACTATTGTAAACTCATTATATTCCATTTCCATAAGAAAAGGTGGGTTATGATGGATATCTTTGTGGCTCATAAAAGATACATCGAATGGGTTAAAATATTTAGAACCAAAAATGCTCAAGGGATACAATGCGCCATGGAACAAAGTGGAATCTAGAAGAAATAATGAAAAGAATCAAAATAGAGAAAACCAAAAGTTGACTAAGTTCATATTGGGTCCACAAAATGTGATAATCAATAATCAAAAGAGAGTGAGCCATAAAGTGAGAAACTTCCATCAGGTTCACCATATGTGAACACCAACAATAAAAAGAGAGTGAACCAAAAGGTGAGTGTCTTCACATCAAGCTCATCAAATATGAAAAATAATTATAAGAGAGTGAGGTAGAAAGAAATCAAATTTACATTGAGTTGACTATATGTGTGTATGTAGTAAACCATTTCAGGGAATCCTCATACTGCACAAATGAGTGTAATATTTTATTACTTTGGATATGTTTATACTAAGTATGATATTGAACATGTTTATTTAATTTTACCTAGGTAATTTTTTTAATTATTTAGGTAGGATAGGATAATGAGTTGCACAACCTATGAGATTCTACTTTTTCCTTATCTTGATGGATTTGGAAACTGGGATAAACAATTCCTTGCTTTTTGGTTTTATGCTTTATCCCCATCCTTAAAAAAATGGAAACTATAAGGCTACATATTTGTAGCCCTTTTTCCTTATTGAATAATAAAGAAATCCATTGTGAACTCTTGTATTTCTCTTGAAGAATAAATCTTTTATAGTATTTTTATTTTAATAATCAATTTCCATTTATAGTGTAATTACTTCATTCATTGCCCTAAGATTTTGGGTTATAGATTTGCTTATTCTTTCTAACATGGTATCAGATCAATTAGTGCTAGGATAGTTTTTATAATTTTTTATGTTTAGGAGATTTAGGAGGGGCTAATAAGCATTAAATGTAGGTTTCTTGAAAACTCAATATGCTTTTCTCTTGAATATTTGGATGATTTAGATAAAGATAAAATTTTAATGGAAGTTTTTTAACTTCTGGGGTTTTACATGTGTGTTAATCTCTAATTTTGTGATTGAAACTATTTTGGCTATTGGTATCCTTTTCAACTATTTCAATGCATCCAAGAGGCTCAATAAATTTATTAAAGACCTTCATTTCATTGAATTTGGAGATTATATGATGTAATAGAAAATGGGAGTTTGAAGCTTGGATAAGGTGAATTGCTTTTTTTTGAAGCATTTTGAAGCCAAATACCCTACTATTATGTTTAGAAGGCCCAAGGACTCCTATTTCCATATAAAATTTGTCATTTTTCAATTTCATGGTTCAAAGGAGGTTACATTTTTTGGCCTAGCACTATTCATTTGTATGACTATACCATCATACTTTTTGTTCTTATACATAAAGATTTTTTGCTGTTATGAGTTGATGAAATCATCATATGTATTTTTGATGTTATCACTTTAAAAAGGGACCCCTCTCCATTGGATTTTTTAATTTTTAACTTCAACTTTGGAAGGCCATAACTTGGTCATTTAAAATCGAAATCAAATACAATTTTTTTTTTTGATGGGTAGAATATTATTTTATTTGTAGTGATGTAGGTGGTTTATTAAATATAAACTCTATTTTTCTATAATTTTAGTTTTATCAAATATTTTGTTGCTTAGTCATAACTTTTTGAGCTTTAACCACTTGTAACTTTCACAAACAGGCTCCTTTTTAGGTGCCAATTTTTTTTGAAAGTTGGTATTTTTTTGAGATATACATTATAGTGCAATTTTTGAGTTCCTATTATATAATAAAATAATACTTTCAACATTCTGGATACTTTTAGGCCATGCAAAACTAATTTAATATGGATTCTTATGTTGTAATCACACTAAAATAAAGTGCCAAACATTATACTTGTTGGGGGGATAATTTTAAAAAATGAGTGTTAACATTGAAAAATCTAGGGGGCTGTTGATACACATGCACTCAACTTATAAAGTGAAAAATTAGCGTACTAGTCTTGGTGGCTTATAGACAAGCCTTTTGTAACAATGAATTGGGATAAAGCTCCAATTTTTGGGGGTTTCATCATGGATTTTAGCATTAAATTCCATCCTTCTATTGTTAGGATAACTTTAGAGAACTATCTTTTTGGAAACAAGGGATAAATAATTACTACCTTGAGCAAGATTGATTGCCCTATCTCTTTGGAATTGTTCTTGAGTCAAGTGACCATGAACAAAAATTCATGGTTTAAGAACAATGGCATGGCATACAAACTAATATGTCTTTTTGTTTAAGGATATTCTATATCATATAGAGCACACCAAGTGCCATTTTAATGCTTGGACCATTATCCAACAATTTTATGGAGATTTTGGATCTTCATTTAATAGTGATGTTTCCTTGGATGACCAAACTTATTTGGATGATATTGAGACTTCATTGGATCATATTATGTGGACACATCCTCATGTTATAGTTAATCTATTTGGTTTACATACATTGATGCCTCATCTATAATAGAGGAATTTTGAGATCCTCCTCCTATTGCTACTATAGAGTTTAGATTCACTTCTTCAATTATTTCAATGATCGTTTGCAACATAATCATATTTGACTTTTAGATTCAGCTCATTAAAATTGATTTCTACTATACATATCTTGTTTGTTCGTAGAGTCTCGCATTTGGATCTAGATAACACACTTGAGGACATTCAAATCCTCTTTGATGACAATAATTTTTCCACTATTAACCCATTTTCCTTGTCTTTAGATCTTTTACCTCTTGATTCTACACATGGGTTTTATTTGCTTATACCTTTGTGCATTAAGGCATGTTTTAATATTCACATGGGGACTCTTGAGTAAAGTTTGGAGATAGGATGCATCACAAGGCTTCCTACATCACCTTGCTTCTTTGAATGGAAATTACTTTAGCATTCACCATTGAGTTGTTTCTTCATAAGGGAAGAAATATCATTTGACATAAATGGATCATTTTTAACATTCATATTCAAGCATCCTATTTTGGCATAGGGGTTACTTCATCATAGATGGGTTTTCATAGTCTTTTTTCTCTCTTATAGGGGGTTATTTTAGCATCAATGGTTTGGCCACTTCAAATTCCCCTATCTGTATGAGATCAATCAATATGACATGGTTTCAAGCTAGGTGTAGAGTCATTCACTTTTGGAAGGGCTATTAGCCCTCCTTCACATACCTTAGTTGGGATAGATTTTATCCTACTTGTTTCATCCTTTTTTCCATGTGAAATAATGAATTTATCTTCTCTTAGTGGAGGCACACATGCACACCATCTTGAAAGGATCTTAGGAAAATCACTTTTGTGGGGGCTATCTCACCCTCCTTCACATATCTTAGCTATGATGGAGTATTTTCTTATAATTTTTCTCCTATTCTACTTTTGGTGGCTACACTCTCTTTATACTTTCAAGTTATTTCAAATTGCACATGAGTACCTCATTAGGCCCTTTTTTAAATATCTATTTTTCTTATCTTTGTTGCACTTAAGGGGGGTGTTAGTTTAATATTTATTACTTAAGATATACTTATCCTAGTTTAATATTTATTACTTAAGATATACTTATCCTAAGTATGATATTGCATGTGTTACTTAAGTTTCTTAGGTATTTTTTTAATTACTTAGGTAGGATAGGATAATGGGTTCCACAATCCACAATATTCTACTTTTTATTTTCTCTTCTATATATCCTCATGGATTTGGAAACTTGGATATCCCTTGTCTTTTGGTTTTATGCCTTATCCTCATACTCATTGGATTTGGTAAATATAACCAGAAATTTAGATAAAGTTCCATTTTTAGGGGGTATCATCATAGATTCTCGCATTAAATACCATACATTTTTTATTAGGCTAACTTTATAGAACTCATTGTCCTAGAAGCAAGAGGTAAATAATCATTTCCTTGAGAAAGATCTATTGCCATAGCCCCTTGGACTCATTCTTGAGTCAAGTGACTATGAATAGAAGAACACATGGTTTAACAATAATGACATGGTCTATAGAATAATATGTCTTCCTATTTATGAGGATATTCTACATTAAATAGATCAAACCAAGTTTTCTTTCACTACTTGTACCATCATCCAAAAATTGTATGGAGAATTTAGATCTTCATCTGATAGTGATATTTCCTTGGATGACTAGGCATAAGTGGATGATAATGATACTTATATTTCCGCATATTGTGTGGAATCATCCTTATGGGATGATCAATATATTTGCTTGACACACATTGATGTCCCATATATAGTGGAGGATATTCTAGATCCTCCTCATTTCACTACTCTAGAGTTCATAGATGCTTCTCCGAGAGATTCCAATGATTCTTTGCAACATGATATATATAGATTTCTGAATTGTATTACATTCCATTACCTCCTATACCTAGTGCTATTTAAAACTTTAGAGTTTCTTTGTCAAGATCTTATGGAGATTCTTTGTAGTAGAGTTCTTCATGTCTACAAGATCTACTTCATTGTGAGGTCTACTTATCAAAAATTTCATATCTATTTATCGACTCTTATCTTATAGATATTGATGAAAATATTGATGATATTTATTTTTTCTTTGATGATAACTAACACCAAGTTTCATCATCTCCCATTTTATATTCACTTTCTTTCTCTACCACATCATGCTACTCACTTAACACATCATGGTTCATATTGGTATAGGTCTTGTAAGTGTGAATTGGGAGTTAGTAATAAACACACAAACTCACTGAAACGTATTACATTAGAGATTTGAAGCACATAATTAATCAAATTAAAACAAAAGCAAATCACTAAAATCGTTCCATTGTTCTCTATTCTCAAGGATCCTCTAAATCATTAGTGCTCTCAGATTTGTATATGCACTATGACTGGTTTGGATGACAACCTAAGAAACGAGATGTTGTAAGATGCAAGAATCTAATTCCTACATGAAGTATGAACTAGGTGATTGATGCCATGATGCTATGACATTGAATGCTACAAATGACAATGCTGATATGACAATGGATATGATTCTAAAGATTATGATGCAAATGTTGTATAAAAACTAGGATGATACTAAAATGTAGCTATGAAATTAGGCCATGATTCTAAACTAAAATGATTCTACAATGTTCAAATGCTAAATACTAAAATTCTCTAAATGCTTAAATACTCCAATGTGATTTCTACATAGTAAGTTTACTCAAAGATGGGATGTCAAATGTTGTAGCAAGAGGTTGTATTTATAGGAATTCCAAAGCATCTTATGATGTGGCAGCAATCAACGGTCAAGATTTCAACATGAGAGATGAACGGTGGAGATGGAAGAGGTTAGAAGGAATCATGGAGGATGTTCCCTTGACTCTGAACACCATGCCAAGTGTATGAGGGAATAAAATGTGTGCAAGAGCCAAGTGTCCAAAGTTTTTTTTGGAATTGGTTGAGGATAATTGCAATTTAAATATTAGACATATTTAAATTCATGTGACACTTGATGATGTGGCAAGAGGAAAAGTTGTAGAGATGTGCCTAAATTCAAATGAGGAATTTAAATTTAGTGAGAAGGTTTATTAATTAAATAAAACAAACTATAGGAATTTGTTTATTTAATTAAATTTAGAATAATGTGATTTAAGATGGTAGAATTAGAAAAGTGTGAACTATATAAATAAATTTAGAATTTATTTATAAGTAGATGGAATCAAAGATTTATTAATTAAATAACTGGTATTTAATTAATTGATTGTCTTGACCGATTTTAGGTGTATACATTTTTCCCCTCTTTGAAGTAATGTGTTTACGCGTTGCTTCAAACAAAAATTTTCTACTGATGTTGAATTTTTTTTTTCAATACCCCAGATGCTGATTTTCAGGTGATGACGAATATATGCCCCCTCGGGAGATAAATTAGTGAATTTTTGAATATTTAGGATTTTTTGAATTTTAAATTTTTTTGATGATGTTTCGATGATTTGATGATGATTCTAAATTTTAATGATCCATAAATGATTTATCTCTTGAAAAATGATGTTTAAGCCACCAGGTGATTAAATGATTAATTAAGCCCCTTTGAAAAATAAAATAAATCAATCCCATAAAAATCCCACTTAATCACTCTTTAAAAATTTAAAAAGGTGATTTTGAATTTTATTTGTGCATTTTGATTTTGAAAATTTGGAGTGATTGAGCAATTGAGCAACTTTGGAGCAAGATGGTGATTCCCTACCACACACATCGATTCGAGTGCATGTGCGATGACATAACTGCTCGACAATGTATGGACCTTTGGTACGTACCTCAAAAAACCTCCTTGTGATTTGAATTTCACTTTCCTACCTTTTATTCTGTGTTTAAATTCTGTTTGAACATGTTTTAGCACATATGAGCACCGATGTAGTGCATAGAATGATTGTTGTAGTGCATCCATGAGTCTAGCGCATAGGGTAAATAGATTAGCGCATATATTGCTTGAAGTAGCGCATTGAGTGAATTATGTAGCGCATAGGTAAATTTAGTGCATTTAGGGCATGATTTGGCACCTTGATAGAGGGATTTAGTGCATAGATGAAATGTGATAGCGCATACGATGATTTGGTGCATAGAAACCCTATTTCGACGCATTGATGAACTTTTTTAGCGCATAGAGTTTTTCAACGCATTGAAGCACTGTTCTAGCACATTGATGAAATTTAGACTAGATTGATGATTTTTTTTTATTAGACTCCTTGATTTCGATGATTTTTTTGATCATGTCAACCTTTAATTTGATGATTATTGATGATTTTGATAGATTAGATGATGATTGATCTCATGATAGGTGAGATTCAATGATAGGATGATGATAATTGACCTCATGATAGGTGAGGATCAATGATAGGTTGATAATCAACCTCATGATAGGTTGATGATCGACCTCATGATAGGTGAGGATCGATGAAAGACACAAGATGCAATCAAAATCTCATCAGAACTAATTAGATTGATAGGTTGATTGATGTTGATTGATTGATTTGTTGATTTGCGATATGTTATGATGATAGGAGCCTTCGCCAATACTCTAGATTTGGGAGCCCTTCCCAAGGATGTGGGATTTGATACCCCACCTAGTGCAGGTTGAGGTAGCCGTTATTGCAAGATGCAGATTGTCCTCTCTGATAGAATGCCCCAGATTAGGATTAACAGGGGTCTCTTGTCAACTTTAGCAGAGAGGTGGCATAGTGAGCATAACACCTTTCACTTAGCCACCAGTGAGATGATAGTGACATCAGAGGATGTCTATCAAATTCTGTTGATACCTGTTGTTGGAGAGTTGGTATTATATGATTCTACTTAGCAGGGCAGGACAAATGCATTAAGGAGAGTATTCGAGGATGACCGGATATGCGGTTACGAGATTCCTGGAGAGAGATGGTTGATGCTTATGCTACATTTCCGTGTGTGTTTGTTGGTTTCATTGGAGGATTCCTTTGTCCTGATTGAAGGTCAAAGGGACTTTCAGTTGGATGGGGATAGATTCTTGAGAGCATGATTACCTAGGGTACCAGATACGCATGGGGATGGTGCATGCTTTCCCATTTATACCATGATCTACATCAGGTGGTCTACCTTTGAGGGGCTAGTTTATCAACTAGGGTCACATTGCTTTAGATATGGGCGTGGGAGCATATAGCTATCACACGTCTTGTGGAAAATACATAATGACTAGACATGAGACCATACGTTCATGCATATGCAGGTCCAGTTGCTCAACCTAAGCTAGGAAAACTAGAGTACTGAAGGAGAGTGCTTGATGATTTAGAGATAGTGACATGGCGGCCCTACCTTGACTGTGAGTAGTGGCTGAAGGACAATATTGAGATGCCATTTTTGTGCCAATCTATGTACCTAATTGGTCAGACACAATTCATTATTGAGATATTTTTGTTGAGGAAGGTGTGGCGACAATATGGTCGGGTACAGGGCATGCTTTAAGGAGTGGCCCATTATGCACGATGACAAATGGATGTATCAGAGTGGGGGACTATTTTTTCATATGATGCTATTGTTTAGGAGTACCAAGGTCTATAGGTTATTATATGGGATTATCACCCAAAGATCATTGAGGCTCTGATGTCTGAGGATTATGCACAATACCTCTTTTTACATCCATTCCCACGGATCTCCAACCTAGATGAGCCAATGCCATTGTTAGATGATGTAGAGAGGGTAGTATTACATGGATGTAGGTGGAGGAGAGATGGAGGAGATGAGGAGGAGGAGGTAGAGAGTAGTGATGATGGAGATGGGGATGGAGGTGATGGAGGAGGTGGTGGAGATGAGGGCCAAGATGGAGATGGAGGTGAGGGTGGTGGAGGGCCAGTGATAGATGTTTAAGATTTTAGAGTTCCCTGGAAGAGGTGATCACTAGTGGCCGCAACACAACAACATGTGGAGATCAGGCTACCCTCATAGCAACAACATATATAGATAGCTACATTACAGGTGTAGGTGCAGACACTATAGGGCCAGTTAGCATAGGTACAGGCTTTATTGCAGACTTAGATCCAGGCCCAAGCTCAAACAAAGGCACAAATTTCCACACTCACGATCGAGAGGGATAGCTTGAGACTACGGGTTGATCAGACAGAGGTCATAGCAGAGAGACTATAGAGAGTTATTGAGGGTACTTCGATAGCAGACCATTTCAGACAAGTACAACACTCTGCTAGGGAGGTAGAGTTTTATAGGCTAAATTATAATGAGGTCGCTTCGCCAGAGAGTTGAGAGAGCTACGTGTAGTCTACCAGTCGTACTCACACTAGGACTACCAGCAGGGGTGTGAAAGGGCCACCACCTTGTAGAGATCCAGGGGCAAGACCATCAAATAGTGCGGGGGCCACATGGCCAATACCGTCAAGGGGGAGAACCACATAGCTCCATGATGAGGACAAATTTGTTGTATTCTGGGACATGATGTATACTTCTTGATTCAGTTGAGACACTATGATACACTGCCATTTTTGATATTGATGTATCTCTTTATACCTTTGGATATCCTTGTACACTTGACGTTATGATTTTTAGGTTATATGATATGCGACGATGATTATCGATCTATGTTTTTATATGATTTATGATGGATGCATTTTATTTCTATGTGCTGATGATGTTTATATGATGATGGTGTGATATGCTATGGATGCAAATGATGAAACATGCGTTATGATTCTATGATACTTTATGAATGATGCCTATATGATACATGTGATGGATCTTACTATGCTAATGAAATGTGATGCATTTTATATTTTTGTACTTTTCTATTGCAAATAGATGGTGCAATGAATGGATGAACGTATGATAATGTTAATGCACAAGTGAATGGATGGATGGGATGATCGTATGATGGTGCATAGTTCTTTGTGTTTATGATGTTTATATGATGCTTATATGATGCTTATGTAATGATTATGTGATGCATGCAATGATGATATGGTAATGCATGATTGATGATTCTATATGCTTTATGGATGATGTTTTATGTTATGTGAGATGGATTTGATTATGCAAATGATGTGTGATGCTTATGTATGTTCATGTGATGATTATGCTTATCCAACTAGTCCTTTGTCAGTCTTGGATTTGAGTAATAACAAATTCATAGGTTGTATTCCATACATCCTAGCAAATCTATCTTCACTATTGGTTTTAGATGTTCATAACAAATTTATGTAAGTGTGAATTGTGGGAGTTAGTAATAAACACACAAACTCAATGAAACGTATTACATTAGAGATTTGAAGCACATAATTAATCAAATTAAAACAAAAGAAAATCACTAAAATCGTTCCATTGTTCTCTATTCTTAAGGATCCTCTAAATCATTAGTGCTCTCAGATTTGTATATGCACTATGACTGGTTTGGATGACAACCTAAGAAACAAGATGCTGTTAGATGCAAGAATCTAATTCCTACATGCAGTATGAACTAGGTTATTGATGCCTTGATGCTATGATATTGAATGCTACAAATGACAATGGTGATATGACAATGGATATGATACTAAAGATTATGATGCAAATGTTGTATAAAAACTAGGATGATACTAAAATGTATCTATGAAATTATGCCATGATTCTAAACTAAAATACTTCTACAATGTTCAAATGCTAAATACTAAAATGCTCTAAATGCTTAAATGCTCCAATGTGATTTCTACATAGTAAGTTTACTTAAAGATGGGATGCCAAATGTTGTAGCAAGAGGTTGTATTTATAGGAATTCCAAAGCATCTTGTGATGTGGCAACAATCAATGGTCAAGATTTCAACATGAGAGATGAATGGTGGAGATGGAAGATGTTAGAAGGAATCATGGAGGATGTTCCCTTGACTGTGAACACCATGCCAAGTGTATGAGGGAATAAAATGTGTGAAAGAGCCAAGTGTCCAAAGTTTTTTTTGGAATTGGTTGACGATAATTGCAATTTAAATATTAGACATATTTAAATTCATATGACACTTGATGATGTGGCAAGAGGAAAAGTTGTAGAGATGTGCCTAAATTCAAATTAGGAATTTAAATTTAGTGAGAAGGTTTATTAATTAAATAAAACAAACCATAGGAATTTATTTATTTAATTAAATTTAGAATAATGTGATTTAAGATGGTAGAATTAGAAAAGTGTGAACTATATAAATAAATTTAGAATTTATTTATAAGTAGATGAAATAAAAGATTTATTAATTAAATAATTGGTATTTAATTAATTGATTGTCTTGACTGATTTTAGATGTATACATGTCTCACACTTCAGTAGTCACTATTCTTAAATATTTTATGTCATAATAACATTTCAACATCAAGATTGAGACACTTGAGAAATTTCACGATCCATACATTCTGATTCCTTTATGTATCCCACTTGGGTGGGAATTTAGTAGTTTTATAGCTCAAGGTTTCTTTCTTTCAAAAGTAAGATGTATCATTTTTTATAAAGGGACCTACTATAGCATTCACCATGTTGTGTTCTTCATTACTCTTCTCTCAATGGATGCACTTATAAATTTCTCTTCTTTCTCCTATTATACTTATGGGGGCACACTCTATTTGTATGTTTGGGTTATTCTAGATTGTACATGAGTACCATATTAGGCCTTATTGTTGGGTCATATTTTTCTTACCTTAGTTTCACTGAGGGTGGTGTTAGAGTAATGTTTTATTAATTTGGATATGCTTATCTTGAGTATGATATTGCATATTTTATTTAAGTTTACTTATTAAATTCATTTTTAATTACTTAGGTAGGATAGGATAATGAGTTGCACAATCCATAAAATTATTAATTTTTTTCCTTATCCTCATGGATTTGGAAACTTGGATAATAAATCCTTGCTTTTTAATTTTATTACTTATCCTAATCCTCATTGGATTTGGAAACTATAAGGAAATGTATGCTTATCTCTCTTTCCTTTCTATTGAATAACAAAGCAATCCATTGTGAACACTGCATTTATCTTGAAGACTAACTCTATTCTAGTAGTTTGATTAAATTATGATAATTTCCATTTATTAATTAATTGATTCCATTCATTGCACTAAGATTTTGGGATATGCACTGTAGTGTCAAAAATTGCATACCCTTGCAATTTCACATTGCACAATGTCCTATCTTTAGCCCTTTGATATAAAATATTTTAGTTACAAATTCCTACACCTAAACTTCCTATTTCTAGCAATTTTATGATATTCTTGACTATTTGAGTTTGAATTTTTTGGAAAAAAGCTTTATGCATGGACATCACACAATGTGCTAGTGTCCTATGAAAATTCATGGTTTCAATGGCTATTGGATCATTATCTTCCTATGGTTATTCTAGAAGTAACACTCTTGCATGCAATCAAATTGGACAAAAATAATTTGACTTGATATTTTCAAAAAAATGAATTGATTTTTGAGTCTCAAGTGTTCGGCTCTACAATTTTAGAAGAAACTTTTTCATTTTGATTATCCACCAAGATCTTTCTCATTTTGCATGTCATATCTCTTGAAGCTCTTTGATTAATGTCTTTGTAGGAATGTGAAGAATGACAATATTAAAATCAATAACATTTTTCTTGAAAGTTTTTCATAGCTTCTACGTGTTATTATTCTATTTTGTTGTTCTCTTCCTCTTTTATTTTTCATTCTATGTTGGCATTTGGAGATTTTAGGTGTTAACTTAGTGTAGCTAAATCATTTTATATCAAAAGCTATTGTATTTTCATTTTAAAGCAAACATATATGTACTTACATTTTTCAATTTTATTCAAAAATCCTGTTTGTTGTGGAGGCAGAAATACCAAAGTGGGGGTTTGACTAAGGCAAGCCCCTTAAACAACCAAGCAAAAAAAATCTTTATTTTCATGTGCAGATTGTTCTTTAAAAAGAGAGGCTTGATCTGGTTATATCTCTCTAAAACTTCTCTTTTTGTCATTAATTTTTTCCTTCATTTAAATAATTAATTTTATTATTATTTTTGACATATATAATATTCCTATTTTTTGTGAATATGTTATTTTCATTTTGTACATGCAAAAATAGGTTCTAGACTATCCATACTTTTTCTCACATATCTAGACAAGATGACAATGTGATAGAGACTTCAAGAAAGCTAAATAATGCTCTATGAGATTAGTATATTTTTCATTTATGTAGTTCAATTAGCTTGCAATTTGTATTGTGCAAAGATATGTTCAATTCTTTATAATTGGATGCTATACATTGTAATTGATTGTTTAATACTTATAATTTCCAATTTTAAATAATTGTAAAAAGGATAATCAAAACAATCCTTAGAGTTGTTGATTCATCCTAGTGTATTATGCCAAAATTAATCTTGAAAGGCTTAAGTTCCTTTATGTTAGATTTTTTAAATAATAAATTTTGGTGAATTCGATGTTCTTACACATAAACCTTTTGTATTTTAAAAACACAACAAACTAAAAAATCTTATAAAGGCCTCTTTTCTCTTGCTATTTGAACAATATTTAGATTGTGTGTTGTAAAATGTCTTATGAGTCTGACAACCCATTCTATTCATTCAAGTGACATAGTAAGAAGAAGTCTTAAAACACTTAACATGAAATAATCCAGACCTTTTACAACACCAACTTGCATTGGTCCTTATTTTTATAAAGAACAATTCACTTATGGGATGCCTTAGTCCCCTCCTATGATTACTCTTGATCCTACTTCCCCATTGAAGATCTCTAATCCTATAGATGGGGGATTTGATCACGAGGCTTCTCTACAAGCTAATTTTTCACAAATTCAAACCCTAGATCAAAATTTACATCATTTTCACTTGAATTTCTATCAAGATACAACCTCACTAAAGTGATACCTATGGTTGATGCTACTCGTAATATGCTGATAGCTAAACTTGAGCCTCTTGAGATTCTTATAGGTCTAGTGCACATTGTTCATAAAAATTCCTCATCCTATACTTCTATATACACAAACACTAATGATTCACATTCAAATATCACTAAAAATAAAATTTCTATGTCAATTCCAATCCCTACCATGCACATTGTGATCACTACACCCATGGCCATGGAAAATTATCCTTCTACTGGTTTTTCTTTCAATTTCTTTGAAAGAACCTTTGGTAAGCTCTCAACCTTTAGGATTTTCTACCTTCACATCCACTATCTCACATATTTCAAACAATTACATGCATATTGTTGACCCTATTCTTAATCAACTAATGCAAAATGTTGGATAGCTCCAAAGCTAACTTGCTTCTTTGACCAACAAATCTTCTCAATTTCTCATAGCTCCTTATTACATAAACAATCCCCTACTTGTAGGCTTTGAGGTACATAGGTTTGAGAAGTATAGTGGGAGAGGTGACCCTCAAATACAATTTTCTCTTTCACAACCCTATGTAGTGATTTCTTATTTCAGGATTCTTTGCTAGCAAGGCTATTCCCGCAGTCATTGAAAGACATTGCATTGGATTGGTTTTTCTCACTTCCTGATCATTCTATTAACACATTCAAACAACTTATAACCTAATTGTTTTAGCATCTCCAAGTGAACATTAGACCATAGGTCACATTTACTGACCTTGTCCATTGCAAGTAGGGACCTACTAAAAAGGTAACTAATTTTATCTTTAGATATCAATATTTATTCTCACAAATCTTGTATGTGATTCTTGATTCCAATGTATATTCATCAAAAAATTGTAGCCAATGCCATGTGACAAATTTTTTTTGATGACAAATAACTCCTTTTATCACCTTTGCATGGCCTTACATGACTATGAGCAACCCATAAGTCAATATGGGGGTTCCACCTCATCAACTCCCTATGATACACGAGGCAATGCTTCTTCTTTTGACAAATACAAGAAAACAAATTATTTTAGAAAAATACAAACATAATAAGAACATCTCAAAATTTTGATGTCTCTACTATAGTACCTCAAAGGTGTAGACAATTCACTAAATTGTCTAAATAATTATATAGTGTGATGAAAAAATTATTCAAAGGTAATTTAATAACATTTCTCCCTATTCAACCTCTTCCAACAAACAAACCTCTTTCGACTTACTACGACCTAAAATATTTCTGTTGATTCCATCACGTTCTTGGAAATGATACTAAGTGATGTATGCGTCTTCACCACTTAATGCAAGACCACATCGATTCATACTCTATCTAGATTCGTGATACAATAGAAAATGTGAATAAGTTGGCAGTGAAGCCGAATAAAAAAATAGAAAAATTTACACTAACCCCTTTCCATCACATTAATCTAATTTCATTTGGGTTGATCCTTCTACTTCTAATTTTGAATCTCTTGCTCCATTGTGTGATATGGTTAACATCACCCATGATCATCTTAGGAGCATGCAATCTATATCCCCACTATATCATTTTCTTCTAATGATCTATCGATTAGTATAGAGGATGGCCATCTCTACATACCTGCTTATTTTAATGAGAAAACCATTAATGGAGTTCTTGTTGATCTTGCAAGTAGGGTTAATGCCACCACAAAGGACATAATATTTATCAAATAGTTCCATAAAACTAAGTATGATGAATCCCAAGTCACCATACACACATAATGGTTTATCTCTTCCAACTATGGGTTCTGTCACTTTATTGGTCTAGATTGGACCCAAGTGCATCAAATCCATCTTCTTTGTCATTCTAGAATTTGACCTATTCTATATGAAGTTAGGAATTCCTTGGCTAACTCCCATAGGAGTGACTTCTATTGTACAAAAGTGTTTAAAGTTTTCCCATGAATGTGTAGTGCATACCATCCAACACACTAGGTATAAACCACTTGTCTTTCATGGGGGCTTCTCTCTTGATCACTTCTAGCCTATAAATCTTGGACCTTTGTAAAATCATGGTGAATTTATCTTTAAAGCTTATTCAAAGTTCAAATAAAATTGTTTGGGGTCCTCATATTTAGCTTCTTCTTCTTCCCTTTGAATCACTTCCACTTGGTTAACCTAATTGTAGCAACATTCCTCTATCCCCATGCCTCCCACTTTGGTGGCTAAGGAGAAGAATGTTACATTGGGTCATCTCTCATTCCCCATAGGGTATCCCAACCTCCAATAATGCCTCGTGTTCCTCCATATTTCAACATGATGGACTGAGGAAAGAAAAACATGTTGTCGAGATCTTCTCCACAAGTTTTCTACCCTCTAATGACTCATTCCATTCCTCGACATACTCCTTTGATAGGAAAAGGAAATAATCCTATTGAAAGGGAATCCTCTAGTGCATGACCTACACCTCATCTCTTAGTGTTACCTCCTAGTCCTATGATAAACCTTGTGATAAAAAGAGGAAACACACCCTTGACACATGTAACATTGTGTGCACCTAGATCTATCAATCTATTCCTACTAGGATTATCATTCCCCCTATTATAGAAGTGAAGATAACGCCACAATTAAAGAAAAGTGATACTCTTTACCTTTTCTATAGATGCACTTGATACCCATCACCAACAAAAATATCTTGTGTTGGAAAGCAAGTTCTATTGAAATGCTTTGACACATGAGAATGCTACTATTTAGATACCCACTATCGAGCATCCTCCTCCCATGTGATAACCTTCAAATATTGTTATGCATTTTTCCCTCCCTTCTCCACCTCCTTGTGCTACTCATGTAGCACCTTTTTTCCCTCGTTGTGATCATGACATGAGCCTCACCCTGAAAGGGTGTAGGTATTTTCAGATCCTTTGATGGATCCTCCTCTCATTCTACACCTCATTGATACTCCTTTTTTTGTTCCATTAGATATGCTAAACACTTTGTCATTTCCATTTCCACAATCACTACCCTTGTACCATTCAAGTGTACCTACCATCATATATTTCTAGATGTTCTTCATCCCACCACCATTGAAATTAACATTTCTCACCTACCTCCCAAAAGAAAACCTAAACATTACCTGTCCATTGCATAAAAAATAAAAGATAAATCCACCTTCATTGTCACCTCCAAGCCAATGTACATCTGTTCTTCTCATAGAGGAAGTACCAAATTCTTATGTTCCTATCACTGATCCCATTCAAAATATTAGTAGTGATAGTACTCTTGTGAAATATTCTAATAGCAATTCACTAGCCTCCCCTCACGAGAGTGCCTATTTGAATCCTTCATTGACATTCTAGAGTTGTCTTCATTCTTCATAAGATCCTTGACACTTTCCTTGATGAAGTTTAGGAAGATGTTGTACTTGGAAATAATCCCTCATTCATCATTGTAGATGAAATGACTAATATTACTGTGACAATACTTCCTTTATAGGCTCAACCTCCCTCCCCTTATAATCAAGATTGATAGATCGATAATTTTTTTGAAGATGATCCTTAAAACAATATTTTCATATATTTAGATTATAGATGTTTGCATGATTGTTTTGTATTCCCCCATGCTTCCTCATTTATGTTTGTTAATATCTCCTAGAAGACCCATGATACCCTTGTAGATACATGGATATATGGTAGATGAAATGTTGTAAATTTATCTATTTGTATCATCATTATTCTATTTGTTATACATTTTATTTTTTACTTTTGGGGATGATGCAAAGTGTTAAGGCATTTAGGCCTTTCTCATGTTAACCCAATTTTTTTATTTGTCTCCTTGTACCTTTCTTCCTTTGTGCTCGTAGTTATAGTAGACATTGAGAATGGTGACTTTACATCTCCTTCCTTAAATAATATACATGACTATCATATATTCATACTAGCCCTAGGTCTATGGATCCTTTCATGCATCTTTGTGTGAGTGATGTATATTTTATGTGACATCCCTCCTCAATGTGATGTCATTCTAAGAGCACAATGTTATGTTGCAAGTATGAAGAAGTTGTTGCAAGGTGTTGTCATTGATGTCAACTAGTCAATTGGTTATCAATTGGTTGCTATTATCATTAATGTCATGGATGCAAGTTATTGGCTATTTATGTCGACGATACTGAGAAAATGGTATTGAAGGAAGATTATAGGTGTTCAGTGGTTGCTTCGAGTTTTGGTCAGGGATTTGCTTCTATGTGTGTGCAGTTTAGATATGTTGATCATGGTTTTTGGAAGTTGCTATATCCAAATTTTTGGTTTTTGATTCATTGTATAGTGTGAGTTATGTTCACCAGTTGTGAATTGTGGTTTTCTGTGTATTTGGCTGAGGTCTGGGAGAAATGTTGTTGGTTTGGATTTCTCTTTGGTTAAGTCTTATGACTTGCGGTTCTAGAGTTAAGTTGTTTTGATCATGTTGAAGATAATTTTGGTATCTGGAGGGATCGTGCTTAATTGTTCTATGTGTTTTACACTAGTTTGGCTGACCTTGTGTTAAACACTACCTTCAAAATTGATGAAGCATGTTGGGACCTATTTGGGTCCTCATCAAGCATGTGTTTGGGTTGCCCTCATTCTAATTCCACCCTAGAATGTTTTGGAACTGACCTAATTTGAATTTAATGATGGATGGATGACTTTGGATATGTTTTCAAAGTTGAAGATGCTATAAATACATGATAAGTTAGTGGTGAAAGTAGAACAAAGAGATAAGTGAAAGGAAATAGAGCAGATAGATGTGAAGCATAAGAAAATCAAGTGGATGAATGTAATGTGAGTGTGGAAGATCAGTGTGAAGTCTAAATGCTAAGTTTTCATATGCAGTGAGCTGAAGGTGGACTCTATCATTCATGCATGTCTACAAGTGGTTGAGCGAATTGTGGTGGATATCTTTGTTGCATTGAGATTGTCTTATCTCTGTAACATATCTCCTCTATCTTCTTTGTATCTCTATGGAAGTGAGCCCTCTGGGTGGTTATCCTTGTTGGACAGTGAGTCCTTGTTTTGGTAGTGAGGTTTTTCCACAGAGAGTGAGCCTTTTTATAATCGGTTTTGATATTATCTATAGTGTGAGTTAATCCTCACCGTGGTTTTTCCCTCATTGGGTTTCCCACGTAAATCTGGTGTTACTGTGTTTGTGTGATGGTTTTCAATTTTTGCACTTGCATTTAACATTTAATCATTTTAGCAGAGTTAAGAATTGTGATTGATCTAAGTTCCAGTGAATATTATAAAATTGAAATTTGTGACAACTGATTCACCCCCCTCTTAGTTTTCTTGTTCAACAATTGGTATCAGAGCTTGGTTCCTTGGAGAAGAATCTTAACTGCTTAAGGAAGGTCTAGAATGGCTAGCAAAATCACTCATGATTATCTGAGGTTCAATGGAATTAATTATGCTATCTAGAAAATACTATAGTGATGGAAGAATATGATGTGGAGAAATCTTACAAGAATCCATACACTCCTCCTACTAATGGTCCGAGTATAGCTGATGAGATCAAGGCACATGAAGCGAACAATAAGACAAAGTACATTTTGAAGAATAGTCTTGTGCATTCTGAGTTGATTAAAGTTTAAAATCAAAAGAATTCTAAGGAAGTAGAGGATGATCTAGAAAAGGCACATGAAGGTGATGAAAGGGTCAAAGAGGCAAAATTGTAGAATTTAGAGACACAGTTTGAGCTCCTACATATTTCTGAAGATGAGAATGTTAAAGCTTATGTATAAAGATTGGATGAGGTAGAAGATGGAATGCGAGGACTTGGTGCTACAATAGATGAATATAGAATTGTAAAGACTGTTCTTAGAACTCTCCCTAATGCTTACAGTGAAAAAGTATACGTTGTTGAAGAAAATATAAATTACAACACTTACACTAAAGATCAGTTGTTGGGAACTTTGACATCTTATGAGATGAGAAAGTTGAATTTGAGAAATGGATCCAAATCAGAGATTGCTTTTAAGGCTACAAAAGCTAAAAATATGGATGAAGAAAGTCTTGATGAAGAAGAAGCTAAATTTTTGAGAAAGATGAAGAAAGGCTCCGAAAAGTATGAAGGTAAGTTACCCTTTAAATGCTTCAGTTGTGGAGGAATAGGTCATTATGCTGCAAGGTGTTTGGAAAGAGCGAAGAGGAATAAACAAAGATATGAGAAGGAAAATAAAGGTAAGAAGATCAATAGAGCATATTATGTGAATGAGGATGCTAGTATATTTGATGAGGAATTTGATTATTAAGATCCTGATGAAAATGAATTCTTGTTCTTGGCTATAAAAGATGAACCTACTTCTGCTAATTTTGAAAAAAAGGTGAAGGAATGCCCTCCAGAGAAGGAGAAAAATAAAGGTACTATAATCTTTTCCCTACATGCTAAACAATAAAATAACTATTGGGTTGTTGATGTGGTTGTTCAAATCACATGATTGGTGATAAGAGTAAGTTTGTTAAACTTGAAAATTATGATGGCGGCTTAGTTATGTTTGGAGATGATACTGGTACTAAAATTTGTGGGATAGGTTCAATAAGTTTTGATGGAAAGCATAATATTGATGATGTCTATTATGTTAAGGGTTTGGGGCATAATCTTTTGAGTGTTGGATAGATGTGCAATAAAGGATATAATATTGTATTTGAGGATGAAATATGTGTGATCAGGAAAGGATCCAGAACAATGATTGTTGTAGGAAAGAAATTTGAAGAAAATATCTATCAACTTAAAAGGGTGTTGATGGACAATGATTTATTACTCAGATTAATGACAATTGGTTGTGGCATTCGAGAATGTGTCATATGAATTTTGATAACTTGGAAAGGATTAGTGTAGTTCAGACCATGAGAGATTTACTGAAGATTACAAAGCTTGCTAATGCTATTTGTAGGAATTGTCAATTTGGGAAGCAAACAAAAAATCATCAAAGATCAAAGGAACAATCTACTATTGGACTACTGGATTCATACAGATCTCTGTGATCCTACAAGAGCAAGAAGCCTACAAGGTGAAAGGTACTTTATTCTTTTGATTGATGATTATTCTAGATATACATGGGTTACATTGATTAGAGAGAAATTAGATGCATTAGATATATTCAAGACATTCAAAGGTATGGTTGAAAATGAAGTAATTTTGAGGATAAAATGCTTAAGGTCTGATAGAGGTGGTGAATTCAATTCCCATGAGTTTAGTATGTTTTTTCAAGTGCATGGAATAAAAAGACAGTTATCTGCTTCGAGAACTCCTTGGTAGAATGTAGTTGTTGAAATGAAGAATAAAACAATTCAAGAGGCTGCTAGATCAATGATTACTGAGGCAGGTTTACTAGAATTTTACTAGAGAGAAGCTATTCACACTGTTGTTTATGTATTCAATCAAGTTCAAACAAGAAAAAACAATACAAAGACCCCCTAGGAGCTATGGTGTGGAAGAATTCCTACTGTTAAATATTTCAAGGTATTTGGAAGAAAATGTTATATCAGAAGGGATGAGGAAAATTTAGGAAATTTTGATGCAATAAGTGATGAAGGCATTTTTCTTGGATATTCTACTAGAAGCAAAGCTTAAAATGTTTTAATAAAAGACTAAGGAAGATTGTAGAAAGCTCAAATGTCAATTTTTTTGAAACAATGAAGAATTCAATTGATACTGATGGATATGTATTTGATGAACTTGATTGCGTAAGAATTGAAGAAATTATGGAAGAATAAGAAAAGGATGAGCAAGAGAAGCAGAATGAAGAAGAAGAAGCTCTGGTAGTGTCACCTAAGACACCTAGATATTGTGCAAAAGAATCATTCAAAAAACCATATCATTGGGGACGAGACAAGGAGTATTGACAAGAAGCAGAGCTGCTGTTGGTGAAGTAAATTTGTGTTTACTTTCTGAGATTAAACCGAAGACTGTAAGTGAAACATGTAAATATGAGCATTGGATGGAAGCTATGAAGGAAGAACTTATGCAAATTGAGAAGAATCAAACTTGGGAATTGGTCCCAAGACCGGTAGACAAAAACATTATTGGATGAAAGTGGGTATTCATAAATAAGTTGAATGAGAATGGAGAAGAGGTCATAAAAAAGCAAGGCTTGTGTGTAAGGGTTACTTACAAGTAGAAGGAATAGTTTTTTAGGAGAATTTTTCTCCATGGCAAGAATGGAAGCTATCAAAATGTTCTTAGTGTTTTATGCTCATAGAGATTTCAAAGTCTATTAGATGGATTTCAAGTCTGCATTTTTGAATGGTGAGCTAGAAGAAGTCTACATGGAACAACCAAAAGGATTTTAGTTGTGAGATCAACCGGATATAGTCTGTAGATTGAAGAAAGCTTTATATGGTTTGAAGCAAGCTCCTAGAGCTTGGTATGGAAGATTAGACAGGTATTTGATTCAACAAGGTTTCAACAAAGGTACGGTAGATAGTAACCTATACTTTAAAGTTGAAAATGAAAAAAACATTGATTGTGGTTGTATATGTCACTAGTACAAAAAAACAATATATGACTAAATAAACTACTAAAAATTGCATATAAATGACTAATTTTGGTCACGTGACCATTAGTAGTTTATTGCCGGTCATTTATAATGTGACCAAATTTATGACTAAACTATTTTAGTCATTTATCTAGTCATTGATTTGGTCATTGATTTGGTCATTGATTTGGTCATTGATTTGGTCATTAATTTGGTCATTGATTTAGATGTTAATTTAGTCATTGATTGTTGTTAACTAATCATTTATTTAGTCATGGTAGTGATTTATTTAGTCATATATTTAATTAATTTAGTCATTGATTGTTGTTAACTGGTCATTTATTTAGTCATTACAGTCATTTATTTAATCATTGTTTAGTCATTTATTTAGTCATTGTAGTCATTTTAGTCATTGTAATCATTTACTTAGTCATTGTTTATTCATTTATTTAGTCATGGTAGTCATTTATTTAGTCATTTATAAACTGAAATAATCATAAAACTTTAACAAATCTGCTCAAAGGATTGAAAATAATTCACTGTGTATATTCAAAATGTATATAAAATATGTTACAAAGAACTCTATACATAGAGTTTTGAAGACAAAATATTTTGCAGTATGCAAACTGTTGATTTATTATGCTTTTAAAATTGTTACAAATAACTCTATATATAGAGTTTTGAAGACAAAATCTTTTGCAGTATGCAAAATGTTGATATATTATACTTTTGGAATTGAAAAAAACTAAGATCCTTCCACCTATAACTGTACATAAAATTTCCTTTTCTTTTTATCAAGCCTTGGAAGTTTTAAACCCACTAGTTTTCAAAAAGGGGCTCTTCCAAAATAAGCTTAAAGAAGGAAATCTAAATTATATACAATATGAACCAAAGTGTTATCTGATTGATAACCTCCATGAATTATATTCTATGTACTGAATTTCATGTTATCTTGACTATAAAACCATAAATTATTTATAGTGTCTCCTATTTTAGATCTGCATAAAAGGAGAGAGGAATGAAAATATTTAGTAACAAACAAGTGAACATAAGAGCTAAGCTATTCAACTCAAGATAAGAATAGGAAAGCATATAACAAAATATTATATCCTTCATTACCTGTTCAAAGTTGTGTTCATGTTCTATCTTCAACTCTATCTTTAGCTTCCCTCCTATCTTCAGTCCTTCATTCCCTTGGTTCAGGTGTACCTACAAGATGTTAAAGCAAATTTGTTAGAGCTCAGGACATAAAGTTTCATCATATGTTATCAACAGTTGAATAACTTAAACCTATGAGCTATCAATCCAATTCAACCATATCAGATTAAAGTAAAAGAATCAAGATCAGATCATCAAGTGAAAGATGAAATCATCATAAAAAAAGAACATCGAGTTCCATTGTTTTTATCTAACTTGTTTGTTCAGTGTGCAGGTATAGGTACATATTTCATTACTGGTTCATCATTTTAGCATGTTGTATAAAATGTGGCTCCCATGAGGGTTGAGCCCAACTTGCTTAAATGAAACATCTCATCTGAAGGAGCAACTCATAAAGTGTCTATAAGAGCCTCAAGAATTGATCATTTGTGGCAATCAAATCCAAGTGCAATGAAGTGAGAAACACAAATGAAAAATGAGCTCTTAATATGCTCAAGTAGTTTGCAAAGCAGAATAAAAGTACATCTTGTATATCATGGTCCTACATCATCTATTTGTTGTCATTCCTTACTGTTATGTTGTTAGAGATATGATGTAGACATTCATTATGTATCAAAGGAAACAACACAGGAGGTAATTTGAAGCTTCTTCATAATGTAACACTCAGAGAACATAATAAGATAGCAGCAATTTAACACTTGAGAAGCATCAATGCAAGAATATGACAACCATCAAAGGTTAAAGGCATAATAATGATACATATGTTTGAGTGCAAGACAAATCATACAAATCTGTATGCAAATTTTTTGAAGAAAAAATGTTTGCTATAAGTAGAACAACATCATGATATAAGCAAAATAAAAGTATCATATTCAAAGCTTTTGTTTCAGCATTGCTGCAAAAGATAGTGCTTTTAAAGAAACAACAATACAAGGATTTTATATTAAGTGTTGATTAGTCAAATGATCATCATTACCTTAAAATTCAATCAAATGTACAGATAAGAAAATTCAAATTGACAGTCTGTTTCAAAAGGTAGTGCTGAATCTACAAAAAAAGCAGTCATGAACATGTTGATAGAAATACAGTCACAATTATAAGTATCAAACTTGACAATCCTTATCACAGTGAATAGTTAAAACCTTGGAGCAAACAAATGTATTAGAAAGATCTTGATATACATAATGAAAATAAATTTTAGCATGCAAAATCATGAGATATAGGCAATGTCAGTCATGAAGTTTGAGCAAGGTCAGAACCTCATATCCTTAAAAGAGCACATAAACTTCAATGCGAGTTGAGTATTATAAAATTCAAGGAGGAACAACCACATGTTTAGTAAGGTATTAACTTCAAGTGATGCCAAAGACATCATAAGGGTGGCAATTTCACAAAGTGGAGATCTATAGAAGCAAAATCAGGAGGATCATACTACCTGCACTACTAATGGTTTCAAAGCACTTCAGGTTGTCAATGACACTAGTATTGTGCTGCAATTAGAGACTGTTAGCTTTAACAATATTGTGAATATAAAAAAAACAAGACAGTCAATTGGTGAAGTCAATCAAATGAATGAATTTGAAACCTCAAGTAAGGCAACCATGTTGTGCTTATAAAGAGAGCTTATCCACAGTGATAAAATGCTAGGAGGCTTTGAAGAAAATCAACCATGACATAATAGAGGTCATGGGATTGTTTTTTGTAAGAGCACAAAATATTGTGAAGAAGCAAACCCATATATTTTTGTCAAGATTGAATACAGAGGTTAAGATTTTCAAATCTAGAGGAATCAATTTTTCTATACATTCAAGAAATAAAGAAGATTGTGCAGCTATAAGGAGTTAAAATGATGCCAATTGTTTGACAAAATGCTTTGCTAAATCTGTATCGACAAATGGACGTGAATACATTGTCTAGTAAAATATGTTGAATCATACTTATGGTCGATTCAACTCGAAGGAGAAGCTCACTTTGGATAGTGTTATACATAGTTTCAGGTGCATGAATATGCAGCGTTTGGATGAAAGAAAATGAGATTCCAGTGATATTCTGTAAGAAGGGTTTTCAAAGTGAGTAATATTCAATAGGGAAATAATGAGTAACTAGACACATGAGAATGGAGAGCCACGACTTGGGTTTTTCCTAAAACCCTTGAAATACAGTGCCAAAAGTCACGGCCTACAGTCAAGATAATACCCTAAAAAAAATGAACAGAAAAATATTAAGGCCATGAATTTGAAGATACAAAAACCTTCAAGAATAAAACCCATATTTCATATCAAACATCAAAGGGTTTTGAGAATAGTGGAAAACCATTCGGCATATTACAAACTTTCAAAGAGGATCAATGTAAACATTCAAGTCGTGACTATAAGTATATTAGAGCATGTAAAGGACAAGGAAACCATGCATCGTGAGATCAAATCGAGCTTCTTCTCACAAAAAAATGAAGAGATAAGAATGAAAGAGGCTTACCCAAGCTTGCTATGAAGAAAAATTTCTCTCCAATATCTTCAGAGAAGCTCTAGTTCAACCCTAATGGTGACACAACTGAACTCTCTCCAAAATGCAAAATGTGAAGAATGGGAGATATGATAAGGGTTCGGGCTTAATCATTCCATGCCCTAATTCAATTTGATAGTCATTTTTTACTATCTTTTACCAAAAAAAAACATAATCATTTCATGCCTGTGGTCATGACTTGCCAAGTCATTGACCTAATAATCATAGAAGGCCTATGTATTATGAGACAAAAATAACTATGTAATTAAATATTAAAGGTATTTTTACCTTAATATTTAATATGTAAATGTGAAAGGAGAGAAATTACACATTACAAATTAAAATAATCAAATTGATTATATTTAATATTTGATCATACAGTTATATTTTTCTAATCATGCAAGGAAAAAATAGATGAAGTGAATTGAACATCAGCTCATGCAAATAAAAAAAGTGGAGTTCTAAAGTGGAGTCAACTGATCATGCAACTAGTGAAATTGAAGATACTTTTCATGCACTTTGGAGTCAAACTGATCTCATTTCAATGTAGTTTTGGGGTCTCCATCAGTCTAACTATTTGAAGGGAGGAGTTGAGCCTATTCATACTCATTTTCACTCATTTTTGAGGGTTTTTATCTTTGCTCGTGGGGAGGATATTTTCACTTTCAGTTCACTTTTAGTGCCATCTCCATGCACATTGGAGCCATTTCGAGTTACACTTCAGTTACATACAGTATGAGAGAGAGTTTTGAGTTGTTTACGCTTAGTTTACAACATTGGTGGGCCTCATTTTCAGGAAATTTTGATTTTGCTCATGGATAGCTTTGGAGTTCACATATTTTTGACTTCAGTTAGCTCGACTTCTCTTTTCGGTCTCATTCTCTTCTATCTTTTGTATATATTGAGAAAAGACTTAGTCTTTTTCTCAGTTCTTTTTTTCTGCCTTTGTATTCTGCAAAGAGATCATCTTGTAACTCAGATTTTTAGTTGATTAATATACAACAATGCTTTATTTTCAGCAATTTGTTTAGAATTTGCATATTTTCCTTCATAATATTCAAAAGAAATATAGTTTACCTTTGAAACTTCTGGTGTTTTGTATCTTTTAAGTGATTTGATGCAAGTTTATTGTGTTTTGAACCAGAAACCTTTAAATTTTTGTCTCGTTTATTGATGCATATACACAATTGTAGTTTATCACAGGTTGCTAATTGTGCTTTTAAAGTTATATTTTCTCTTAATTTGTGAAAACCCAGTTTTCCTTAGTAAGATAAAATTAATCAGAGCCTTTTAGTGAAATATTGATTTGATTAAGGTGTTTGAGTTGAGTTGTGTTGATAGTTTTTCAGGGAATATTAGTCGTGAATCAGTCTACATTTAGTTTTTCTTTGGTGCATCACCTCCTAGAAGCAGTTTACCATTAGAGTTTCATTCAATAATCCTTATCCCTTTTCCCACACAAATTGTTAGATTCTAGGAGATCAAAAGGGGAACCAACCCATAACCTGGAGGTCTGTCCTCATTATAGGGTACACACAACTTGAGGATATTCCAATGTTACATGGGATTGTTGAGCTTTTCAGCTTTACGTTCGGGTGCAATCCCATGTGATAACAATTATAATATAATATAATATAATATATATTATATATATTATAATAATATAATATAATATTATTATATAATATTAAATACATTATACTATTAATAGTATAATATTATATAATATTAATAGTATAATATTATATAATATTAATAGTATAATATTATATAATATTATAATAATATAATATAATATAATATTATAATATTATTATATAATATATTATAATATTATATAATAATATAATATAATATTTAGTAATAATATAATTTAATAATATAATATAATATTATTATATAATATAATATTATATTATATTAATATTTAGTAATAATATAATATAATATTATTATATAATATAATATAATATTATATAATAATATTATATTATATTATTACTGAATATTATATTATATTATTATATAATATAATATTATATTATTATATAATATTATATAACAATATATAATATATTATTATTATATTATATTATAATACAACCCACTCCTTCAATTCGAAATATTTTTTTTAATTATCCACTTTAATATCATATTGTCTAATTTTTATTTAAGGAATGTAAATGTTAACATTTTTTATAAAATATGTGAAGGCCTTAACTGCACCGAGAGGCAATGCCTTCCATGCAATAGGTATTTTTGGTGCTCCAAGTAACCTAGGCGGCCAAATGGCCTGCTTAGGTAGGGGTCCCATGAGGGGGGCTTAAGCCCCATGGATTATGATCAAATTTGAAGAAAAAAGAGTAGAGGAGTAATAGTCATTTATTTAGTCATTTTTATTTGTCTGAACAATTATTTAGTTGTGATTTTACCCGATGACCAAATTAGTCATTTATACTTGTGAATTGCAAAAAAATAGTAGAATTTAGTCATTTTTAGTCACGTGACTAAAAGTTTTAGTCACATAGTCATTTATTTGCCAAATTCTACTAGTGTGTTGATGACATTATTTTTGGAGGAAATAAAACTGTGTAAAATGTTTGTGGAAGAGATGCAAAAAGAGTTTGAAATGTCTATGTTTGGAGAGATGAATTTCTTTCTTGGGCTACAAATTAATCAAACAGAGAAAGGAATCTTTATTTCATAGTCTAATATGCGAGAGATATGTTGAAGAAGTTTGGGATGGAAGGTTCCAAACCAGTATGCACTCCTATGGTGACTGGTTGCAAATTAGGTAAAGATGATGATTCACCTAAGGCTGATCAGAGTAAGTATAGATTTATGATTGGTGGACTTTTGTATTTGACTGCTACTAGACTAGGTATTATGCATGCTATCTTTCTTGTGGCTAGATTTCAAGAAGATCCTAAAGAAACACATGTTGTTGTTGTTAAAAGAATATTCAGATATTTGAATGGCACTATGGATTATGGCTTGTGGTATCTTAGAGATACTGACTTTACACTAAGTGCTTATACAAATGGAGATTGAGTTGGATGTGTAAATGATAGGAAAAGTACAAGTGGTGGTGCATTCTTTCTTGGTTGTAGATTGGTGGCATGGTTGAGTAAAAATAAATATTCAGTTTCCCTATCTACTGTTGAAGCTGAGTATATTGCTGCTACATCTTGTTGTACACAAGTTCTATGGATGAAGAAAACATTGAAAGATATCACAGTTATGTATGATTATTTTATTTCTATCTTCTATGATAACACAAGTGCAATTAACATTTCAAAGAATCAAATGATGCACTTGAAGACAAAGAGGTAAAAGCACAAAGTTGTGTCATACTTTATAAAGGAAACAACCAACGCTAATCCAATTTTTAAACTTGAATCACTAAAAAGTGGCATATATGTTTTGAATTTTGAAATGATGTAAACTAGTAAAACATGTATTTTTAATATATTTTATGTTTGTAATTAAAAAAAAAAATAAAAAAATTAATTTAAACTAGTTTTTAATAAATTAAAACTATAATTTAGTTGCTGATAAAATGTTGAAAAAATGAAGTTGTATGGGACATCAAACTTTTTATAGTAATTTTTTTTTTCTTTCAAATTTTGTGTGTATTTATAACTTGAAATTTTAGTGCATGGATATATTTTTTTCCAATTTTGATAAATATATATTTTTAAATAAATATTAAAATGTGCATGAATCAAAAAATAGTTGTTTTCATTGGACATCAACTTTCATATTAAACATTTATCTAAAATGGAAAAAAATATACTATCTTAAAATAGATTCTTTTATCTAGTGCATCATATTTTTTTCAAATTTTTTTAATAAGTTTTAGTATTTTTCCTTGGCATAGTAATCAACCTAATATTTTGTGGTGATAGCCTACTTTTAGTAAAAATAAAATATAAAATATAACAAATAATTAAACTATTAAAATAAATATATTTTTGAAAACTACACTTATGGATCTACAAAAGGGTATTTTTATATTTAAAAAAAAATGTTACTTACATTAGCAAGAGTTATTGAAATTTCAAGTTTTTCAAATAATTTTATTTTTTTGGTAAATTGGACTCAAAGTGGTGCTCCATATATTTTTAGCCAACAATTTTAGTTGAAAAAGTTGTGGAAGCATCTAACTTAGCTAGAATGAATCTTACTAGATCATATGCTTGATCAAAATTGATTTTTAGTTAGAAATACTTAAATTCAGTTGTGCTGATAAGTTGGTTGAAAGTGTGACATAGCTTTGTGCTTTTACCCAAAGCATATATCTATTAGGTATCATTTCTTGAGAGAGAAGGTTGTGGAGAATGAAGTAAAGCTTGATTATGTCCCTACGAAGGATCAGATTGTTGATATATTCATGAAGGCTCTTCCTAAAGATACTTTTGAGTATCTCTAGTAAAAGTTAGGGTTCATTCTTAAACTAGATGCATATGGAGATGCATTAGTCTGGTAGATCTATAGATCTATCTTTCTTTTGGATTGATGTTTTGGTGGCAACCTCTCGGGGGGAGTAGGTAGTGTCATGTATTGTCATTGTATGAGTATTCTGTTTCTAATGTCAAAGAAGAAATCAATGTTAAACATCTTTTTCCTTTTCCATTGATGTCAAAGGGGAGATGAGAGAGATGTTAAAAGATAGAGATGTAGAAAGAGAAAATATTATCTACTAAGGGGGAGGAACATAAAGAAAAATCATAAGTATGTTTAGAGCTAATATGTTGTCTTTGATGTTTTTTGACATCATGTGTTGCCATCAATGACAAAGGGGGAGATTGTTACAAGTATAAAGAAATTGCTGCAAGGTGTTGTCATTGATTTCAACTGGTCAATTGGTTATCAACTAGATGCAATTGTCATTAATGTCATGGATGCAGGTTATTGGTTGTATATGGATTGAGGATATTGAGAAAATGGTATTGAAGGAAGATTGCAGGTTTTCAGTGGTTGCTCCGGGTTTTGGTATGAGATTTGCTTCTATGTGTGTGCATTTCAGATATGTTGATCATGGATTTTTGAAGCTTCTATATCCATATTTTTGGTTTCTGATTCATTGTACAGTGTGAGTTATGTTCACTAGTTGTGAACTGTGGTTTTTTGTGTATTTGACTGAGGTCCAGGAGAAATGTTGTTGTTCGGGATTTCTCTTTGGTTAAGTCTTATGACTTGCGGTTCTAGAGTTAAATTTTTTTTATCATGTTGAAGATAATTTCGGCATCTAGAAGGATCGTGCTTAATTGTTTTGTGTTTTATATTGGTTTGGCCAACCTTGTGTTAAACACTACCTTCAAAATTGATGAAGAATGTTGGGACCTATTTGGGTCCTCATCGAGCATGTGTTTGGGTTTCCCTCATTCTAATTCCACCCTAGGATATTTTGGTGTTGACCTAATTTGAATTTAATGATGGATGATCGACTTTAGATTTCAAAGTTAAAGATGGTATAAATATAGGATAAGTTAGTGGTGAAAGAAAAATGAAGAGATAAGTACAAATAAATAGAGCAGATAGATGCAAAGCAAGTGTGAATCAAGTGGATAAATGTAATGTGAGTGTGGCATTTCAGTGCGAAGTCTAAATGCTGAGTTTGTGAATGTAGTGAGTTGAAGGTGGACTCTATCATTCATGCATGTTTGCAAGTGGTTGAGCAAATTGTGGTGCATATCTCTGTTGCATTGAGATTGTCTTCTCTTTGTAACATATCTCCTCTATCTTCTTTGTATCTCTGTGGCAGTGAGCCCTCTGAGTGGTTAGCCATGTCAGATAGTGAGTCCTAATCTAGACAGTGAGCCCTTATTTTGGCAATGAGCCTTTTTCACAAGCAGTGAGCCTTTTTGTAATCGATTTTGATATTCTCTATAGTGAGTTAATCCTCACCATGGTTTTTCCCTCATTGGGTTTTCCACCTTAATCTGGCATTACTGTGTTTGTGTGATGGTTTTTAGTTTCTGCACTTGAATTTAATGTTTAATCATTTTAGCAGAGTTAGGAATTGTGATTGATCTAAGTTCAGTGAATATTATAAAAGTGAAATTTTGGACAACTGATTCACCCCCCCTCTTAGTTGTCTTGTTCAACATGTTATATTTTTCATGATGCAACATCCTTATTGGTGTTTATTTGATAAGAATTTGTATCTCCTTCTCTCTCTCTCTCCTTAACATAACTTGCATTCTTGGCATCATGCAATTATTTTATGAGGTGTTCTCACAATGCACACACCCTATTTTCGTAATTTTCAAAATATCAATAATCTTTATGCTCCTTGCAACTTGGTAGCATATGATCCACCTAGAATAATACAACTTGCTAGACTTTGGGACTTCATATGTCCTACCCCTTTTCATGGTTATCCTACAACAAAACTTGTAGTAACCATGGTCAATCAAAATCATTGTATGGACTCTAGAATAATTCAACTTGCTAGCCATACCTCTTAAATAATCTATTTCATGCTCTTTCTATTATCTCTCTTTTCTTTAGCTTTTGTTTTTGTATGCTTGTTTGCATGAATATTTATTTTTATTGGTAATTAAGGTGTCTCAACCTTTCAAGTTCCTAACATTGATCTATTCAATTAATCATTTTAGGCCTATGTTTGTAATTTTATGTTCATCCAATGATGTCACTTTGTGGTACCTACTTCGGTGAGGTGGCAAGTTACATGACAAGTGACTGGGATGATATGTATCCTAAATTGGTGGAAATAGGCAACCCACTTTGTAGATCTCACTGTGTAGCATAATTTATGGCATGTCTCATAAGTTGTAGGTGATTATGATGGAATTATGATAGATCATGTCATATGACAAACTATGACAGTGTAAGAGATGGAAATAGAAGTGACTATGACAGGTGAGACCCTTTGCATGAAGCAAATGTGCTGCATGTCAAAAGGGATAATTTGTATGCATGGAAATTCTTTGCATGTTGAGATTGGAGTTATTTTTCATAAGCAGGTGAAGGTAGGAACCTTGCATGTTCATCTTTAGGTTTACATACATGCAATAAAGAGGATGATGGCATGTGACATTTCTAGGCATCCATCTTGCAACTCTATAAATATGGGTGTTTTCCTGAGGAGTATAGAGAGGATAATTATTCATTCTAGGGTTATGCTACCAAATTTCCTCCAGAGAAGCAAGATGTAAATCTCCATGTTAAGGCTTTGAGCCTACAAGTGTATTGTAACATGTTTGTTGTTGCATATTAATACATTGGTTTGATGCTTTGGAGTGTGGGGTTTTTTACTAGAAAGGGTTTTCACCACATATATTGGTGTTTCTTCTCTTTTGTTTATCTTTATTTTGTTCTTCATTTTTCATGTTCTTAAAGTGTTGATTTACATACCGTTGTGCTACTAAAATTTACTTAGATTTGTAAGCTACAATTTATTTCCTCTAAGGGTTAATATGACGGGAAATCAACTATGTCACTTTTCCCTTTAAAGGCATAGTAGTATGTGCTTGTATCAAGTTGTTGAACATTTGATTAGAAAGAAACATAGGATATCAAGGAAGGTGCATACTGGGTTCATAGTTCCCTTTCAATTTGCATTCCTCTTGTGTGTAGTGTAGTATTTAAACTAACATATTTTATGTAATATTTTTGCATAATATTCATGTTTTTTGCAAGATAGTTGTTTTTGTAGGTCTTCCTCCTGGGGTCATATCTACCAGGTTTGAAGATTATAGATCATCTACAATATCCTTGGGTAATATTCACAACTTTCATTTTCTACTTTAGCATCCATATTTAGTATAGTTCATATGTTTGCTAAGTGGGGGAAAATGGTAGTGCCAAAATTTGCATACCCTTACAATTTTACACTACATAATGTCCTCTGATATATAAAATATTTTAGTTACAAAATGCTAGCACTTGAACTTCCTATTTTTGGAAATTCAATGATGTTCTTGGCTCTTTGAGTCCATTTTTTTTGATGGAATTGGTACACATAAATGTCCATGTGACATGCTAGTGTCCTACAAAATTTTATATTTTATTGGCCATTGGAGTGTTAGATTCTCATAGGTGTTATGGAAGTAATGCTCCTGTATGTAGTCACATTGGATAAAATCAATTTGACTTGTTGTTTTAAAATAAAGGAATTGATTCTTGGTTCTCAAGCATTCAGATCTACAACTTTAGAAGAAACATTTTCACTTTGATTATCCAACAAGCTCTTTATCATTGTGCATGCCATATCTCTTGAAGCTCTTTGATTAGTTACATCTTTGAAGGACTGTGAAGAACAACAATATTAAAAGCAATAACATTTCTCTTGGAGGTTTTTCATAGCTTCTAGGTGATATTATTCCATTTTGTTGCCCCTTCCTCTTTATTTCATCATTCTATGTTGGAATATGGAGATTTTAGGTGTTAACATAGTGAGCTAAATCATTTTATATCAAAAGATTTTGCATTCAGATCTACAACTTTAGAAGAAACATTTTCACTTTGATTATCCAACGAGCTCTTTATCATTGTGCGTGCATGCCATATCTCTTGAAGCTCTTTGATCAAAATATTTGTAGGACTTTGAAGAACAACAATATTGAAAGCAATAAAATTTCTCTTGGAGGTTTTTCATAGCTTCTAGGTGATATTATTCCATTTTGTTGCCCCTTCCTCTTTATTTCATCATTCTATGTTGGAATCTAGAGATTTTAGGTGTTAACATATTGAGCTAAATCATTTTATATCAAAAGCTATTGCATTTTCATTTTGAAGCAAATATATTTGCATTCGCATTTTTTAATATTATTTAAAAAGCCTAGTTGTTGTGGAGGTAGAAATACTAAAGTGGGGGTTTGACTGAGGTAAGCCCCTTAGACAACCAACCAAAAATTATTTCTTCTTTATTTTCATGTGCAAGTTATTCTTCAAAAAGGGAGGCTTGATATGGTTATATCTCTATAAAACTTCTCCTTTTTTCATTAAGTTTTCCTTCATTTAAATAATCAATTTTATGGCTACTTTTGACATATAGAATATTCCTCATTTTTTGATAATATTTTATTTTTATTTTGTACATGCAGGAACAAGTTCTAGATGATCTATACTTTTTTTCACACATTGGGTAGGATGACAATGTGATGTGAGGAAGTTTGCACATGCTAGTGTCTCAAACAAAGGCCTCCAAAAAGCTACATAATACTCTATGAGGAATATTTCTCATTTATGTAGAAATCAACTTGCAATTTGTATTATGTAGAGATATATTTTCACTAGTTCTTTATAATTCGATGTTATGCATTGTAATTACATTTTTTTATGCTTATAATGTCTAGTTATAAAAAATTGTAAAAAGGATAATAAAAATAGTACTTAGAGTTGTTGGTTCATCCTATTGTATTATGTAGAAATTAATCTTGAAAGGCTCAAGTTCTTTTTTGTTAGATTTTTTTTAAAAATAATACATACACTGTTTACAAATTCTAACAACTTTGTGGGGTCATACCGAGGAATCTATAGAGTCATAGATAAACATCAAAAGAGGGACCCAAGTTTGGGGATCAAGGATCATCCAATAAGAGACCTTAGAAAGAGATCTCAAGAGTGAATCATGCTAGAACAAGGCGAGGTAGATTGGTAAAAGGGGATAAGTATTCATATTTGGTTTGCTTGAAATAGGCTAGGGTTCACTAGGTGTGTTTTACATCTACACTATGTCATGAGGTTGAACAAAGTAAACCACAAAAATCACAAAAATGGTAGGCAACTAGGATTGAATTGAAGAATCTATGGGTACATTCAAGGATGCTTATGTTTCCTAGGTTACACTTGCCCACGAGGAAACAAGAAAATAATAAGAAGCATTATCTAAAAGTACTCAAATCTATAGGTTGAGGAATACAATCATGGATTAATGCTAGTGGATTGAAATATTCTTTAGGATCTCCCTAAATTTCATAATTATTTCAAGAAGGAGATCAAAAAAATTGGGTGGGGGATGCCTTATTATTGCGACTCCTCAATGATGTTTAAAAGGGACCCCAAGGCAAATTGATGTGTGTGGATGCAACAATGAACTAAATAATTTAAAAATATTTTTAAATGTTTTAAAGTTTTTATATTTTATGATTAATAATGTTTACTAACTGCTAAAATTGATAAAGAAAAACATGCCTAAATTTAATACAACTAAATTTTGTTAGTCTAATGGGGTCTCAACCTTCAATCCTAATGTTAAGAACATACAAAATAAAAAATATGAAAGATAGATGTTGATTTTGGCCCCAAAAAATATTGAAAAATTCCTTAATTGAAGTAATTAGGTTAAATGAAATGAAACTTCCTAAGACTTTCAATTTTAAAAAATAGAATAAATAAGGCTTTGTAGATAAAAAAATTATGGCCTATAGAAGTTAGGTCCCCCACATAAATTTTTAAAAAGAATCTGTGATGCATAAGAGAGCTATAAGAGGGAGTTACACTTGTTGACCAACATATTTCACATGTGATGACATTTCATAGGACATATTTGAATGGATATAATGGAGCCAAAATGGAGTTCCCAAGTTTGTGAGTGGATTATGACGAGTTTATGACAAGTGTAAGGAATATGTTATTTTTTTCCGATGGACTCATCTAGGGATTTGAGATTTTTATTTTGACAATAGATTTGGGTATCATATTTTGGGAGGTTTTGGCTCATGGTTTCCTCATTACCTTTTTATGGATTCATGTATTGCTTCTCCTATTCATTAGGTGCTTGATGTTGGGGAAGTTGTGTTATACACTTTGCATAATAAAAATAGTAATACTAATAGTATAAAATAAATATTTAATTGTTGTGCATCTTAGAGATGTGGATAACTCATGGGTTAAGCATTATTGGGGAAAATTGTATGTTGTAAGAGACATTGAGAAAATATTTAATATTAATAAAATTTAGCTACCAAATATTTAATTTGGGCTTGTGGTTTAGTGAGCTCATGGCTTATGTAATACTACCTAGTGGTTTTGTGCAAAGCTTGTCTTATAAAAATAAGAACTTGAGCAATTGTTGATGTAGCTTAGTAACCTTTGACTTGTTGGCTAAGGTTGGGTTGAGCATCTCTTGTAGGAACCATGTGTGAGTAGTGGAAGAATGGATTGAGATGCGTGGCTGCATGCTTCTCATTTTCTTGTTTACATGAAGAAATGCAACTAGGATGCTTAAAAATCCAATATTATTTCTTGGGATAATACATTGAGTATGTTAGAGAATTTTGTTTTTCCCTTGAGAGGGTTTTCCTAGTGTACATCTGGTGCAATCTTGTGGTATGTTTTCCATTATTTAGAATTGTGTATTTTGAATACTTGTTTTGCATATTTTTCTCTCATTACTTGGTTATGTGAAAATGACTTATAGTGCTAGAAATTTTCTTTCACTTGATATGGAGGATTCATAATTTAGTTTTATAGGTACTATTATAGTGCTAGAGTATTGTTAAATCTATATATTGATATAATTTCAAGTGAAGTCTCGAGATTGGATTTGTATTGTAAGCCTGCTAGTGTTGTTGATAGTATAATTTATTTGAGATTTGGAGGCTAGGTTTTTTTCTAAAAGGGTTTTCCTCTAGGGCATATGTTTTGTTATGGTTATGTGTTCATTATTTATATGTTTAAAATTGTATGTTTTATATTTACACATCTCTTCTCTTAGATTAATTGTGGAATTTTTATCCAAGTTCCTTTCAAAGGCATGCAATTTCTAATGCTCCCATATGGCTTTCACTAATGCAATTAATTTAATAAATGGAGAGAAATAAAATGATGTTTGCTTTGCTTAAATGATATGTTAATAAAATATGATGCAAGAAAGAATACAATTTTGTTGATACACTATTAAATTTGATTTCTAGTGAGTAATAAATGATTACAATTCTTAAAAGTAAAATAATGAAAAATTCTATATACTATTGTCAAAATAGTTAAATATTGAAAACATCAAGAAATGATTTATTTTAATGTCCAAATCAAAATATGATTGGTTGTTTAATAGAAATCAATGTTTGAACAATGTAAATCAATGTGTAATGACTAGCCCAAAACATTAATTAACATGCAAATGACAAATAAATAAGGATAATGAGGAATATGTTGCTGGAAGGTTGCAACAAGATGTGTCAATTAATATTTAAATGTCTAGCAAATGAATGCAATATTTTAGTAATAAACTATGAAAAAAAATGAGATGGTACATGTGTAGGACATTATATGAATGATTCCTAGAAGGTTGGGAACAACTTATAAAATGATTAAAAATATTATAAATTGTATAATTTAATATTTTAATTAATTGTCCAAAACAAGAAGGTAACAAAAGAAGAGTCTTGTAATACTTCTCATGAGAATAGTAAAAGTGTTTACAATATCCAATAGGTCATCTAAGAGAAAGTGATGACTAATAAACCAAGATTTAGAGACCTTAGAAGGTTTGTCTAGTTATGATAGGGCTAGAAAATATGATTTCCTAGAAAAGGGGTTGGATAGAGTCTTTGGGATGATGATATAGGTTAGAAATACGAATTTTGAGCTAGCTAGGGGAGAACAAAATTGGAAAAATCACAATGCATAACCTTAGAGAGGTTTTTGAGATAATCAAGAGGAGCTTGAAAGACTTTGGGAGCTTGGGTAAAATAAGAAACAAACAAGAAAATACACACACACACACAAACAAATAAATAAAATTGAACACAAACTAATCTAAACACACAAGAATCTAATATAAATAGAAATAAACTAATAATCTGACTATAAAATTAAAAGTAGATAAACCTATCTAACTATGTGTGCCATGTGTCCATAAATTTGAAGCTGCTTGGACTAACTTTGAAGAAGAACGGATGAAGATCATCCTTAGAAGAACTCCCTAATATTGTGTCTTACCTACAATTGGATGCTTCTCTAGTTTGAGTATGGGTAGAACCTATCAAGAGAGGTGTACTAGGTTGAACAAAGGTTTGTCAAAGCTTTAGGGGAAGGGAGGAAGTTTGGAGATGTCTTCAATGGTGCAAAAATTTATAGAGCTAAATCTTAACAAATTGGCTAGAGAATCTAAGTGAGGAGTTGCGAATAAAATAAAAAAGGGATAGACAAGGAGATGTTCCAAGAAAAATTGGTTAGGATAGGAATTACTAAGATAATCTCTTTTTCTACCTAAATCATGTGTGAAATTGTTAGATTTAGTTGACAAGGTATTTTGAAATTGTTGTGATGTTCACAAGACTGCTATGTTAGAAATGAAATTGGTAGGTGGTCCCATAGTTGTATCAATTTTACAACCATCAGGGTGGTCATTAAGTTGTCGCATTAGTTTTACAATGATTAGCTATTGAAAGTGATGGTTTCACAATAGATATCAAAAACTAGTGGAATTCAAGCACAAAGAGATCTAAAAAGAGAAAATAAAGTGTGGGGATTCTAGAGGTATATGAAGGATGACTAGAGGGGTGGCATGAAGGCACAATAAACTAAGAGATGAATAAGCAAGTTGTTTAACTTGAACACACTACAACACACTTTTTTGGAATGTGCAATGTCATTGGACATAATTGTTGACCCAATCCAACAAGGTGTAAAAATGGGAACTTATAGTACCTAAGCTACATGATATCAAACATTCAAAAAAACAAGGCACTTTGAGATTAACCGACATCATTTAGGCAAATTGATTTGCATAGCTTGTTGGTGCTTGCCAACTTCTATTGCAAGTTTGTAATTGATTGCTCTCCAATAACCTGATCACTCTATCAGTCATGCACACCAAGATAAAATTCTTATTTGATTATGCACTTAGTGCTATACTCACATAACATAGAAATCTAGTCACGTACCATTTTGATGCTTTTAGTGACATAGTTCAATGCTACTCCACCTATGAAAAAAAGTTGTACACCATTGTACAAGTTATGAAGGAATGGCACCAATATGTCTTAGCTAAGGAGATTATCATTCCCTTTGATTATAAGCCACTTCAATTCTTGCACACTCAAAACAAAATGGAAAACATATGCCACATGAAATTGATGAGATATTTACAATGATTTTATCTAACGATCAAGCACAATAAGTAGAAAGAAAACAAGTTAGCCCATTGTTTTGGCTAATTGCCAATTCATGCTCTCATCACAAGGTTGGGCTTGCATGGTCACTTCTTTGATTGGGAATCTCTCCACCTAATAGTCATAGACCCTATGTTGAACTCTCACGAGGAAAATAATATATCAAAATTTCATTTGTAGGACAAGCTTTAATACAAGTTTAGATATATGTCTGTTATAGATGATGAGTTATGCCAAAGCTCATCTAGGAGTAACATTATGCCAAAACAACTAGACATTTCATGTAAGACTTGTTAACAATGTTGAGCTATTGCTCATGGAGAAAGTAGGATTCAAACCTAGGACCTTCCATTTGCTATTGGATTGCTCGACCATTGAACTATTAGCTCTTTTGTGGCTACCCCATCATTGGTCTAGGTGTTGCTTATTTCCAACACCCTCTTGTAACCCACACCGCGGGTGCTTGAGGTTCCTAACCTACTTCATTATTGAGCCGCTTCTCATGGACCAACTAGACCTTGAACCTAATATCTTCTATTTACTGTTGGAGTGCTCTACCATTAAGATATTCACCTATTTATAACCAGCCCATTGTTGATCCGATATAACTTATTTCCAACAAACAACTGGTCCAATATTTTCTTTCATGATTCAAAATTGTGCTTAATTGGCCTCTGTATCAATTTTTAAACATCCTATCCCTGCCATTGCAAAAATAATAATTTATGTCTTGGCGACGATTCTCTTTAACATGGCCACGATAGATGGGTTCGTTGTGTGTGTTAAAAAATCACCAGTTTGGATGCTTGGCCTTGCACCTTTTTAAAAATCCATAGTTGACTTGATATATCACCCAAAGTGGCTAAGCCTATCTACATGATGACTAACAAAGCAATTATATATTCTGTTGTAGACAAGCTTACTGGGTGGATAAGATGCCTGTCTCTTTTAGTTTTGGTGTAGTAGATAGTCTATGTCATATGGACCAACTGGAAGAATCGATGGTTTACCTTTCAGTAATTAATGAACGGAGGTCATTGATGCAATCAATGTGATAGTCCTTGTTCTTTTGAGAATATGACACCCAGGTTGTAAGAGTGGTCTATTTGAGTGACAACTGTGGGTGGTAATTTCTGATTGATTGTGGCAAATTAATAGGCTGCGGGAGATTAAAATGCCATCAATTTAATGCTCTACTCAGAGGTTGCTACCATTGAATTGTCATGTAGTTGATCTAATCCGTTGATTGACTAAGTGACCTGATGAATTAACCATAATATAGTCATGATATAAGTATGTGCCATGTATCAATTGCCTCCTAGCACACGCAAATTTCATGTGTTTTAAGGCTGGGGAAAGATCTCTGTGCATCGTTGATTTCAAATACCAATTCGTAGTGACCATTGATCAAATAAAAGTGAGCCTATTGACAAAGGATGAATGTGGAAAGTTCTTGTGATTAAGACAAATCAAAAGGCCGCAAGAATCAAAATGCAAGTATATAAATAATTTGCCTAGGTGTCCATGCAATTGATTCTTATCGTCAATATGTTTCGACTCGTTATCATGCTCATGATAAACGAGCTAGGTTTGTGGGTCAAGGTATTTCATAAGAAGACACTTGGTATGATGTGGTCGTTCTTCATTGTCAATGATCAACAATATGTTTGGGCCTCTAGAAGAACAACCTTTTTCAAAATCAAGTGAAATGTCATCAAATTGAGTATAGTGGCATCTAGTGGGAAGATAGTGGGTCTTGGGTGAACATTGAGAATGTGTCTTTTTTAGTATATTGGTGGAACTATTATTGTGCTAATAAAAGTCTACAATTATCAATCTAATGGAAAAAGTGAAGCATGATTGTTGATCTACATAAACTTTAAAAAAAGTGAAATGTCGTCAAATTGAGCTTTGTGGTATCTTGTGGCAAGATAGTTAGTGGGTTGTGGGTGAACATTTGAGAACGCGTCTTTTTTAGTACCCATATTGGTGGAACTATTATTGTGCTAATAAAAGACTACAACCATCAATCAAAGGGAAAAAGTGAAGCATGGTTGTTGATCTACATAAACTTTAAAATAAATTATTTGTTGTGGTTAAAGCATAGGAAGTGGATGATGAAAGACTGTTGTCAAATCGTCATTAATGATGGAGTTATATCAAAATTTAAAAGGAGAAGTCATTAAAAACATTTTATGAATTATTTAATTGTGAAGTTGTTCTCAATGTACCATGTTGTAATTATGAAAATACCTTCTACAAATTAAAGGGGAGAGTTAGTTTTTTTGCATAGAAGAATTCTTGGGTAAGTTCAAGTAATTCTTTCACATAAAAACTATAGTATAAGAATTAAATTCACTTTGTTATAATATACTTCAAAAATAATTAAAAAATATAGTTATTTATGGGTGAAATGTAGTGTTAATTTTGATTTATTATATTAGAGCGTGAATTCAATATATGTATCATAGTTATAAAACCTTAGAAGTATTGTGTTGCTATTGAAATTTGTGTGTAGACTATTGATAACTAACAAATTATTTATTCATAGTCCTACAAAAATTCATAAAGGGCCCCAAAGGGATCTACTAGACAAGAATGTTAGAAACTATCTCATGGGCCATGAAGAAATATAAAAAATTTATAAAGAAGGGAAGTATCTTAACTAATCATTTCCAAGATGATAATAGGTATATTTAGGATCTTGTGACTACAATATGTGGGACAAGTTTGTTCCTAACTATATATGACAAGGGAAATAGAGCCAGGCTAGTTAGCGATGTCCAAACATTAGATTGGTTGTAGTCCTTAATTATTTCCTAGTACTAGAGGTGATGGAATGAGCTTATATGAGTTATGATGTAAAAGAATGAATCATGTAGAATTCAAAACAAAATCATATCTTCACACTTAATAGGGATGCAATTCAAAAGGTTGTTCATTTGACCCTTGAAGCAAAAGTCAAGCTAGATTTGAGGAAAATGGCCCTTGAAGATAAAAGGATAAGAATAACTATATAGTAGTAAAACTAATTCATTTGAAAATTAGAGATGGATCATCTAGCTTAATGCACACCATAGATGATGTGAATGAACAATTAGAAGTAGAAATGTTTGATCTATATTTCTAAGATGTATTCCATGATCTATGTCAAATGATTAGAGTAGATGTAGGCACTAAGATGTCTTGAGGAGATTTAGTGTTTCTTAGAAACAACTAGAATCCACATCATAATAGACTATGTGGCTTTAGGGAGATTATTGTATAAAGGATTCATGATGAAATTAAGGAGTCTTAAGGAAATGAATACTCCAAGGAAATTTTGGAGGTATTTTATGTTATGCTATATTTTCCTATTGGTCATAACAAGCAAATGAGATAAGAAGTTAGGAATAAAGTATGCATGTCCAAATTTTCCAAGCGACAAAGTAAAATTGGAAAAAAGGTGGTTGATTCAAATGGATAAGGGTCATATTTATCATCATATTGTACCTTTAAATTATATTTCTTTGTTAACCCTTTGTTGAGAAATTTAAGGCTATGTAGACCAATACTAGCAAAATAACTTATGATTTTTAATAGACCATTTTAGGTACAATTAGAAGGGTAAATCAATGATATTTTAGAAAATTGGTTTTTCCATCAAAATTATGTACTTCCTTAGGAATGTATGCCATTGCTATAACTCCATATAGATTATCCTACATAGTGCTTGGAATAATTTCTTAGAGGAAATTATACAAATTCATTTTATAGATAAAGATCATTCCAAGGATCCTCAAAGGTTCATTTCCTTATCCTATAGTCAAGATTGGCGATTTCATAGTACTTGGAAAGGGAGGATTTCAAAAGGAATATGAATATATGTTGATCATATGGGAATGTGCCCTAGTAATCCTCAAAATTATGATTATAAAAAAATTATTGATGAAATAAGAAGGGCAACAAAAAGCCTAGATTTGACCATAAATTTAATGAAGCCAAATATTTAATTAGGGTTTGTGTGGGTTATGTTGAGAAGAAAATGAGAAGAGAATAAAGGTCAATGACTAGCTTGGTTGAAAGTAAGAAGAAATTAAATGACCCATTTTACCTTGGAACCTTCCCCATCTTCACCAATCCAATTCAAAGAATGAAGTATCTCTTAAAACATGTAGAAATATTTAACCAAATTCTAGGTTACCAAGAGCCCATAATGACAAAAAGATTGCAACATTACCAAGACAAGAGATTGATAAAAAATATTTTTTGAAATATTGAAAAGTAAGGCCCTTCTAGGGTAGCTTCACTGTTAGCATAATCAATTGACCCTTGGTTAGTATATAAAGTGGAGATGAAATAGACCACATTTATATTTAGATAATTTCATAAGATGATGTACTATTGAAGGTGCAAGTAGTCAAATTCAAATACAAAAGAAAGAGTTTAACAAAATAAATTTCAAATTTCAAATTGAGTCACATTTTTACCTTTGATAGAGTAGAAAGATGAGTTACATAACCATAATGAATTGAAACCAAAATGCAATACCTATTGATAAATAGACATGCTCTATAAATGATAGAATTCTTCTTGCTCACTTAGACAACATCTACTTGCTCTAAATTGTTGAGATGATGAAATGATTAATTTGACCTCAATTTATAGATTTTCAATGAGATGGATGAATGACTAGGACTAGATCTTGGATCATGAGTTAACCCCCATTAATGATGGAGTGAATGTGGAGAGGTGATAATTAGTACCCATTTGCATGGAATTAATTAGCTACTTATCTCATTTAATTGTTGAGTTATTTATTTAATTATTTTTATCAATGAGTTAACTATATTGATTGATGAGTTAATTGATTTGATAGAATTGTTAACTAAATTGATTTATGAGTTAATTCAATTGATTGATGGGTTAATTGAGTTGATTTATGGCTAATAGAATTTTTGGATTTATTTTAATATTTGTAAGAAAATAATTATTTAAAATTAATTGAATAATAAAGACTATTTAATTAATTTGATAATGATAATTTGGATTAATTAATTGTAAGAATAATTATTTTAATGAGTAATTATGTTGCTAAGTTTCGAGATTGGGGTGGTGTTATGGAGATGAGCATGTGCGAGATTTCAATGTCTACATAAGGTACTAGAAAACTTGTGCCTTTTGGAGATCCTTTAATTACTACCATTTTGTCTCCATCATGTTGAGTATGACAAGAATTAGCCATCCTAGATTCTCTAACAATGCTAGATAAATTTGTTGGTAGTAAGGATATAAAAGATGTAACGACTTGTGAGGAGTTTAAGAATAATAATAAATTCACAAAACTTTAAATTTTAAAGGTTTATGTTAATGTTCAATATAGAGAGAAATAAGTCTAGATGAAAAGAAAAGGGGAAGTTAAAAGAGGATGAGAAAATTATAATGCTAGAAATAATGAGCCCCCTTTAATCTTTGATTATAATATGAAGAATATCACCCCAAAGGAGAGGATAAAATTAGTATATAGACAAGTGATTTATTTTAAACATTACCTAAATGGGATATCACTAAGGAAATCAATTTTGATATCGTCATAAGTAGAGAGAGAGAGATAATGGTATATTCAAAGATTAAGATCAAGCAAGAAATTTTTTCTCTAAATTTTCTTTCAATCCAAATTTTTAAACATTGTCCATTTGGGTGGTAGCTCTAGCACATGACAAGACCTTAGTGGATTATGCCTTTCCAAAATTATCTATCCAATTAATAATCAAGAGGGTTGGAGATGTCTTAGCACTTATGTGGTTTGGTTGTCATTGATGTCAAAAGTTTAGTAGAGTTTGTTACTTATGGCTAGTTGGTTTCTAGAGTCTTCGAGAAATGCTATGTATTTCTTCGCTGATGATGTTTTTCTCCTACAGTTTTGAGGTTAGCTTCATGGTGTGTCAAGGCATGTGTGATCCAAGTTTCAAGTCCTTTGGGTTAATGGAAAGGTGGTTTTGAGAGTGGTAGATTCAAGTATGTGTTGACTCTATGAGGATGTTATTAGAGGTGTAAAGGTTGGCTTTGCATTTCTCTACATTTGAAGAATTGGTCTCACAGTTAAAAAGTTAAGTTCATGGAGATGTGAAGGTGTTATATCCAGAGTTTCATGTCAATAATCCTTCCATAAAGAAAGTTAGAGATAACAGAGTATCAAACTGTGTTGTCCGGTGACTAGTTTCAATGTCTGTTGGCTTGCACCAGCTTGTTGTTGCATGAAGTTGTGAAACAAATGTATGAGAGTGTTCCTTAGTATTAGGTGATGTCTAATACTGCTCTGCAAAGTGTCTTCTAGTTTCTTTGGTACACGTTGTGGTTTGAAATGAAGTTTTTGTTGGCTTATGCTTTTGTTGTGGCTGCCTAAGGTATGTTGATTATGGGCGCTACTAGTTCACATGTGAGCAGAGCTTATGGAGTGTTTGAAGGTGTTGTATCTAGGTCATGTTGACTCATCTGAAAGAGATGTAAATAATGATTTATCATTCTTGTGTACCTTCAATGGATGTGAAGGATGACATGGCACTACAAGCTACATTTTCTTGTCTATGACTAACCTAATTTGTATTTGCAAAGCATGCAGATGATGTTCATAGAATATCAAAGGTATGAAGATAGTTTGGGACCAGCTTGAGTGTGTGTTGGAATCTGAAAGTTGTGTTTCTCTTCTTGGTGTTGTGTGTAGTCTTTTGGGTCTTGTCCTCTACATGTTTCATGTTGATTGTTTTATCCTTGGCTGACTTGGAGATGTAATATTTTTGTTGTTATAAGTTGACATGTAATGAAATCAATGTAATATCATATATAAATTGTAAACCTAGTTGATCTACGGTGAAGTATGGGTGTGATGCATTATGAAAATTGTGTAAGTGACTGAAAGAGAAAGAGAAGATGTGATAGATCCTGTCCGGTTTCATCTTGATCATATCTCTATGACAGAAGGGAAGTGAATAAACTTGTGCTTAATTATTTATTGGAGGCAATGAACTAAAGGAAAAAATTCTTGATTTCTAGAAGAAGTGAGTTAGTAAGAAATTGAGAAGACATTTGAAGAAGTGAAAAAGTGTAATTGCAATCATCAGAAGGAGTGGGCTTAATTTTCAATTTTAGACAGTGGAAGGGTTGTCATTCTATAATCTTTCCTGAGTGTGTGCTTAGATTAGAGAGTTGTAGCTTCCTTGGGTCGAAGCCCTAAAATAAAGTGTAATTAGGGAGTTGTAGCTTCTTTGGGAATGACCCTAAAACCTTCAATTAGGGATTTGTAGCTTCCTTGGGTTGTAGCCCTAAAACAAAGTTGTAAATATTGGTCATATTGTGAGGTTGTATTAGGACAACAACTCCTAACAACTTTTCTCATCGCGACTTTCCCCTTGTAGGGTTTTCCACGTATATCTAGTGTTGTGTTGTTTTGTGCATTGTCTTCTGCTTTCATGTTATTTCCTATGTGGTAGAGTTTAAAGTATCTGTTTATTCCAAAGGGTTTGAGATTTGATAGAATCACTAGTAGAATTTTGCAAATAAATGACTAGGTGAATAAAATTTTTAGTCATGACCAAATTCTACTCATTTTTTGCAACACAACTATAAATGAGTAAATAAACGACTAATTTGGTCGTCGGGTAAAAAATTATTTAGTCTCACAAATAAGCATGACTAAACACTTAGTCACATGACTAAACATTTAGTCATGGGAGTACAAATTAGATAAAATTTTAAAAAATATTTGGGGAAATGATTGCTTGGAGTGTATTGGCACAAATATCACATTTTGTAATTTTTCGATTGATTAAAATATGAGTTTTTTATAAATTAATTTAATTTGATCTATATAGAAATATATTAATTATTAATTATAACAATTTCATACTTATATTTAATATTTTCTCCCCACTATACTGCAGGGCTATTTCACGTGCACTGGGGGCTGCGATAAATCCCCGCACCACCACTGGGCTCCTCCATCAGATCGCTACGGGCTAGCGGTAAATAATAGTATTAAACTACTATTATATGTTTTTGTATTTAAATATATTTATAGTAGTAAATAAATAATGACCTATATATTTTTATATTTGATTTTTGTATTATATATAATATAACCTATATATATTTATTATATTTAATATTTTCTCCCCGCTATACCACAAGGCTATTTCACGTGCACTGTGCGTTGCGATAAATCCCCACACCACCGCTGGCCTCCTCCATCATTGCTACGGGCTAGTGGTAAATAATAGTATTAAACTACTATTATATGTTTTTGTATTTAAATATATTTATAGTAGTAAATAAATAATGACCTATATATTTTTATATTTGATTTTTGTATTATATATAATATAACCTATATATATTTATAAATATAATTACTATTATATTTACTATTATTATTTCTACTATTTTTTTGTTACTTCAGGGGTGAGATCCGCCACCTACAAGAAGTCCCACCTCTTAAACCCGAGAGCAAACCCACTGCCCAAGCCAACTCTACTACTCGCTCGAGCCATTATTATTACTACAATTATTTACTATTATATTTAAATATAAAAATATATAAGTTATTATTTATTTACTACTATTATTTACTATTATTTATTATTATTTTATTTACTATTATGTTTAAATATAAAAATATATAACTTATATTATTACTATTATATATAAGAATACAATAGAATCAAAATAATATTAGTTACTACTATTATAATATTAAATAATATAATATTAATTTTCTCCTCGGCTATTTCATGTGCCCGCACCACCACTGGGCTCCTCCATCATTGCTACGGGCTGGGGTAAATAATAGTATTAAACTACTATTATATGTTTTTATATTTAAATATATTTATAGTAGTAAATAAATAATAACCTATATATTTTTATATTTGATTTTTGTATTATATATAATATTAGTAAATAATATAACCTATATATTTATAAATATAATTACTATTATATTTACTATTATTATTAGTGTTATTATTACTATTATATTTATTATTATTATCACTATTATATTTACTATTATTACTACTAGGAAAATTAAAAAAATAAAATAAAATTTCCCCTTTATACTGCAGGGTTATTTCACGTGTGGGATGACGGTAAATCCCCACACTACCGTTGGGCACGTGCATCATCACTATGGGCTCTCGATAAATAATAGTAGTTACTACTATTATATGTTTTTGTATTTATATATATTTATAGTAGTAAATAAATAATAACCTATATATTTTTATATTTGATTTTTGTATTATATATAATATTAGTAAATAATATAACTTATATATTTTTATATTTAAATAATAATAATACAACCTATATATTTTTTTTAATAAAAAGGGGTAAAAACTTTATTGAAAATCAGAGCAAAGCATTACAAAACAGCAAAGGGCCAAAGCCCCAGGAACCAACATAAACCACAAGAAAAGCCAGGAACAAAATCACTCTTCCCCAATAGCACTCCCATCCTCTGCAAGAATCCTCTCCAAATCCTGACATAACTCATGGGAAATCTGCTCCCACCCATCAATCTTCCAACCATCTATATTCTTCGATGCCCATTTGGCTAGACAATCAGCTGCCCTATTCCATTCCCTTGGAATATGGACATAAGATACCGACTCCATCAAAGAGCTAACCTGCAATATCTGCTGCACCAACATAGCCAACTGCCAGCTAACATCAAAAATATTCTTTCCATGAAGTAAATTGACCAAGACCTGAGAATCTGACTCACAAATAACCTTACGCCACCCTAAAGCATATGCCCGTTTCAAGGCATAGAGAATAGCCAAGCCTTCCATCCTATTGACAGTCTGTATCCCTTCATTAGCAGAAAAAATAAAAACCACTGATCCAGAAGAATCCCTACCAACCCCGCCAATCCCAGTAGGTCCAGGATTTCCCCTAGATGAGCCATCTGTATTAATTTTCAAAAAGCCAGTAGGAGGGGGCAACCAACTCCCCACCCTTTGAACTTTTTGCTTCACACGCCTACCTCTCCTGACGCAAGCAGAAGCTGAAGATAGCCCCAGAATACCCAGCCGATCAACCATCTCAGCATCTCCTTCTCTAATGACAACATAATCTCACTTTTAGTTTCGACTGTCTCTTAGATCATTCCCACAATTCTAAACCAAACTTGTTGAATCCCCAAATTTTCACCTCGAAAGATTCTCCGATTCCTTTCCAACCAAACTTTCCAAAGCAGAAAGATGGGACCAACATACCAAACATCCTGCAAGAAAGAGGCCGAGGAGGGGGGCCTCCCCAGACTAATCCAAAACTCAACCAAGGAGGAGGCATGAATGCATGGGCTTTTCCAAACACCCCACCAAAAATGCCAGAGTTGTAAGGTGAAGGAACAACGAAAGAACAAGTGAGGAGAGTCCTCCTCCCCACACTCGCAGAGAACACACCTAGATGGGCCTGAAAAACCTCTCTTTCGGATATTATCCCAAGTCAAACACCTATTCCAAGCCAAAGTCCAAATAAAGCAATTACACTTTGGCCAAGAAAACTTATTCCAAACTTTCTTCCACCAATGAACCTCCACCCCCTCAATCTGCTGGGAAAGCAACTCCTAATACCCAGAAGAAACAGTGTAAGCACCCTTCGGGTTAGGAGACCAGGCCAACACATATTGATCCATGAGGGAGCTACAACTTCAACAAGAAAGAATGTAATGAAGCTCAGTGCACTCCTCCTCCATACCAATAACAGGCCATTCCTCTGGATTCTTCCATCTTGCCTCCTCCAACTACCCCTGAAAGGAAAGAGACTTAAAGTCGCACACCTTCGACCATCCTGCTTCACAGAACCTCTAGCACAATGTAAGCAAATGAGGATACTGAGAAATAATGGGAGGGTGACCATCCCAAGCGTCATGCCAAAAATGTGCCTCTGACCCGCTCTTGCAAATCTAGAATAAGCCACCCTTAACGAGCGCAGCCCCTTTCTTGAGAGTATTCCAAATCACAGATCCCTTCCCTGTCAAGCTATAACGAGGGATATCACTTTGAGGAATCCCTGGAAAGTACTTTTGAGTCAAAATTCTGGCCCAAACCCGGTCCCGTTCCACACACCAACGCCAATTCAATTTAGCAGCCAGAGCCGTACCAGACAACAATGACTTCCTTAACCCAAGACCACCAAACTGTTTAGGGCTACAAACAACATCCCATCTAACAAGGCTCCACTTGGAAGATAATAAACTACCAGCCCATAAAAATTGTCTTGCTAAGGAATCAAGATCCCTAACAAAGCCCATCGGCACCACCTGAATCATACACCTATAAAGAGGGAGAGCCAGAACCACAGATTTGAGTAACTAAACCCGACCCGCAAAAGACAGCCAGCGAAGGGTCCAATGAGTGACTTTGACACAAAATTTTTCTAGAATAGCCTGCCAAGAATCCCTAGACTGCCTACCAACAGAAATAGGAATCCCAAGGTAGGTCAGCGAGAGATCCCCAATCTGAAATCTGAGAATATGAGCAATTCTCCTCTGAATGGAGTTCAGAGTATTGAAGAAAAAAATGGAAGACTTTCCCTCATTAATTGACTGGCCTGATGCAGCAAGATAAACATCCAACACCTTGCGCATGTTTGAAGCCTCCCTAATAGTAGCCATGCCCATCAAAGCAGTGTCATCCACAAATTGTAAGTGAGATTGCACTGGTAAGCCACCTCCCCATTGCCATCCTTGAATGAAACCCCCCTCCACATTCCTTTTTATCAACCGTCCCAAACCTTCCACCAAAAGAAGAAACAAGTAAGGAGAGAGGGGGTCGCCTTGTCGTAAACCCTGAGAAGCACCAAAGAGTTCAGAGTGCTCCCCATTAATCAAAACAGAGAAAGAAACTGAATTCACACAACTCATAACCCAGCGAATCCACTCCTCCTCAAAACCAAAGGCCCCCAGAACTTTTTGGAGGAAGGACCATCGAACTCTGTCATAAGCCTTGGCCATGTCAAGCTTGATGAACATAGCCTTATCTTTGGAGTTGGCCATAGAATGAATAGTCTCTGTAGCAATAACCACCCCATCCAAAATCTGGCGGCCCACCACAAAACCACTCTGTTCCTCAGAAATCAGTAGCGAAAGCCACTTTTTTAACCTATCAGCAATCAACTTAGAGATAATTTTATAAATAACATTGCAAAGAGAAATGGGGCGAAATTGACTTAACCGATCAGCCCCATCACCCTTGGGGATTAGAGCAAGGAAGGTAGAATTTAGGGCCCGAAGCATTTGCTTATTCTTTTGAGACTCTTGAACAACTGCCAATAAATCCAGCTTGATAATCTCCCAAAATTCCTGGAAGAACTCAATCAGGAAGCCATTTGGACCAGGAGCTTTACCCTTCTTCATCTGGAAAACAGTCTTCTCTAGCTCCTCTAGTGAAATATCACTCATAAGATGCTCCTTCATCTCCCAAGAGACCAAAGAAGGAATACAAGAGAGGACCTGAGCCTCTTCAACTGAGTCCCCCTGCGAGTCCTCCCTGAATAAAGAAGCAAAATACTGCACAACTTCATTTGAGATATCCTGAGTAGAAGAAAGAACCTCTCCCTTTTCAGTCACCAAAGCCGAGATAGAATTACCATGATGTCTAGCCTTCACTGAATTGAAGAAGAAGGCAGTATTCTTGTCTCCCTCCTGAAGCCACTCAATCCGAGCTTTTTGTTTCCAGTAGATTTCCTCCCTCAACTCCCACTCCTCTAGAGCTTTCAATGCCCTAGCCTTGTCCCGCAGCAAATCCTCAGACACCCCATCCTCCCTAATCAACCTAGTAATACCATTTAGCTCAGCTTGTGCAGCAAGCTTCGCATGGTAAATGTTTCCAAAGCAATGTCGGTTCCATCGTTTAAGTTGATACTTAACATATTGAAGGAGCTTAGCAAAATTATACATTGCAGTACCATAAGCAGGTCTACCATACCTCCACCATTCAACAACACATCCATAAAGGTCAGGGTTCCGTAGCCACATTAGCTGGAATTTGAAGGTTGGCGTTCGAGGCATCTGAGCAGAAGAGATAACTAGCTTTATAGGCCAGTGATCCGAACCTCTCTAGTCTAATATCTCAGAACTAGAAGACCACATTCCCCCAACCCAAAAGCAGGAGACCATGAAACGATCCAGTCATTCAACAATGCAACTATCACCAACCCTTCTGTTGTTCCAAGTAAATTGATCATTGCTAGGTTTGATATCAACAAGATTGAGAGCATATATATTGTCCTGAAACAACAATGCAAAAGGCTCTAGTCTTGCAATACCACCCCGTTTCTCAGCTAATTCAGTAATAGCATTAAAGTCCCCTACAATGATCCAAGGATGATAGGGAAATAGGCTACAAACAAAATGAATATGTGTCCATAAAAGAAGTTTACCCTGGAACTCAACAGGTGCATAAACATTGGAGAAAAGAACAAACTCTCCTGACTCAGGACACGAGGCAACCATGGATAAGGAGGAATTGAAGGATAACCACCACAAAGGTTGAATCTTCTGAGGGTTCCAGAAACAAGCCACACCCCTCGAGAATCCCTGAGCCCCAATACACTGGCATTGACCATTCTTCCACAACTTAGGCACTAAACCCATCATGCACTCAATAGATAACTTGGTCTCCTGAAGAAAAAGAACATCAAGAGAATGACTTCTTACCAACTCACGAACAAATTTTTGTCTAGGGCCACTATTCAAGCCCATTACATTCCATGAAATAATGATCATTTCAAAGGAGTCAAAAAATGAGAATCTAGGGTCTTAATAGACCCTGACTCCACCAAAGTCTCCCCCATCATCTTAATCTTTTCCAAATCTTTCTTCCTGCCAAGTTTAACACTTTTCTCTGACCCCCCCTTCTTGCCATCCTTTTGCGAAATGCCCAGTTGAGGAGAAGGCTTGCTACTCTTAGCCACATCCGATCCAACATTCCGTGTAGTAAAAGACATGCTTCCATCCCCCTGCCCCAACTCAACATTTGGACCCGACATCACTTGAGCCCCAACCTGCACATCAGTGACCATAGGTATGGCAGACTCCTCTTGAGGAGCAGGAGGAGTAATGGAAGTGTGATCTTCTAGGCCAAAACCAACCACACCCGGATCCACACTTATTAACCCTGGATTAACTTCTTGCTGACCCAAATCATCCAAGACCTCAAACCTGTTAAAAGTATCTTCATCTTGTCTCTCCATCAAAGTCCTCTTTTGTCCTCTATTCCGGTTACTAGCCTTAACAGGAACATAACCCTCAGCATCTGCACCCTCATCAGAAATAGGATTCTTCCCCTTAACAACATCAGGATTGTTACGAGGAGGAGGTGGAGGTGGAGGCACCACAGGCTTAGCCTTCAAGCATCTACGCAACAGGTGACCATATTCATGACAGAGGCAACATCAGAAAGGAAGGGTTTCGTAATCCAATTGTTGTACCCAAGAATGGGGACCCACACACATATCAAAAGAATCTGGAAAAGGCCTACTCAAATCAATTTCCACACAAATTCGAGCAAAAGTCATTACTTTCTTACCTAGGGTTTGTGTTGAAAACCCCACCGGCTTCCCAAGCATCGAAGCAAGCATGTGCAGAACGTCCTCACAACAACATTCAATTGGAAATCTGGGTAGCCGAACCCACACTGGAACACGATTTGGAAGCTCCTCAGAGGGATTAAAGCCTGCATGCCATGGCTTGACGAACAACCCAACCTGGTTGTGAAAATAGGGCCCCCCCTCAAAAACCCTATTGCGATCAGCCAAGCAGATAAATGTGACCATGAAAAAATTATTTGCAAGCAGTGTGACCTCCATTTCACCCTCTGGCTCCCAAGTCCTCCGAGCCCAAGTTTCCAAAAATTGTAGAGACACTCTCCTTCCCAAAAATTTGCAGTACAGAGAATGCTTTGAATAATATTCAATATCCTCAGCAATCATCTCAATCGGAATCACCAATTTAGGTCTCTCTTTGCAACGCTCAAGGCAGCTGTTAATCTTCAAGATCCGAGATCCACCAGACGAATTCGATTCCATAGACCCTGTATTCGGAGAGAAGAGGGTGCTTTCAAAAACCCTCGCTCCTTGTCTTGGTGATTTCAAGCCCACCGCAGCACGAAAATCCATGTTGGGCGCAACCCTAGATGGCTCACGCTTAGACATAGCCGCCAAATGGCCTGGGACGAACATGCATAGGAAAGATCCGACCCCAGACACAACAGATTAGAGGAAACCCTCCTGCGTAGGAAAAATGGCCAAACACAACTAGGCCAGAGCTTCAAAGAATAACCGCAGTAAAAAGATCAACCCCCCCACAGAACGAAGCAAACGCCCACCCCAACCTTCGCACA
>VDFB02000002.1:93655338-93674971 GCA_007258455.2 Sequoia sempervirens | reverse complement strand
GTGAAGACTAATCTTACACTAGTTAATGCTGGTCAAATGAAGACGTTGGTCAACTCAAGTAAAAACTTTGTACTAATGCTTGTAAAAGCCAAAGAAGATAAATCTGAGGCATTCAAGGGGTGTGACCCAAAACATAAAACTGAAATGGTCAAGATTATTTCCGCTTATGATGACATGTTTCAGGAACCGAAGGGGTTACCACCCAAGAGAGAGATACAGCATGAAATCCAATTACAGCAGGATGTGCCACTTCCTAATATCGGCATGTACCGTTTATCAGTTATGCAAAATGAGGAAATTAAAAAGCAGGTTCAAGAGTTGGTGGAAAAAGGAGTTATTCGTCCTAGTACTTCACCTTGTGGTTCTCCAATTGTCTTGGTTCCAAAGAAAGATGGAACTTGGAGGATGTGCATCGACTATCGCGCCTTGAACAAGATAACGGTAAAGAACAGGTATCCTCTTCCCAGAATTGATGATTTACTTGATCAATTAAAACATGAGTTTATTTCACTAAGTTAGATTTGCGAAGTGGTTATCATCAGATAAGAATTGCAGAAGATGATATTTGGAAGACTGCATTTAAGACAAAAACAGGGATTGTTCGAGTGGTTGGTTATGCCTTTTGGGCTTTGTAATGCACCAGCTACCTTTATGAGAGTCATGAATGATGTCTTTCATCCTTTTATTGATGATTTTGTCATAGTCTATCTAGATGATATTCTTGTATTCAGTAGAACTTGGGAAGATCATGTAAGTCATGTAAAGAAAGTCTTTGATGTATTGAGAAAAGAAAAATTGTATGTAAAGATGTCTAAATGTGAATTTGCTAAGACATCCTTAGTGTACTTAGGCTATGTCGTAGGGGGTGGTCAATTGAAAGTAGACCCTGCGAAGGTCGAAGCTATTGTAAACTGGCCTAAGCCAAATACAGTCACAGAGGTCAGAAGTTTCCTAGGTGCAGTTCAGTACTGGAGAAAGTTTATTGCAAATTTTTCTTATATAGCATCACCATTACATGCATTAACCAGTACGAGAGCAACTTTTCAGTGGGGAGGTCCACAACAGAAGGCTTTTGACACTTTGAAGGGAAAGTTGAGCACCACACTAGTTCTAGCCTTACCAGATCTACATCAACCATTTGAGATCAAGACAGATGCAAGTGGATTTTCCATGGGAGCAGTACTCATGCAAGGAGGTAAACCAGTTTGCTACCACTCTGAAACCTTTTCAGGAGCAGTAAGTAACTATCCCACATATGATAAAGAACTCTATGCTTTAGTTTAGAGTGTTAAAAAATGGAAACATTACATAATGGGGAAAGAAACTGTAATCCACACTGATCACCAGCCACTTCAGTATTTGCACTCACAAAAACTAAAATTTTTAACAAAGTATTAAGAGCTTTTGATTGGTGGAGTTTTCATGATTTCATTTGGTTATTAAGTATAAGAAAGGTACCCATAATAAAGTAGCAGACATGCTCTCTAGACCTCCTATGATGAATGCTTTGATAATCCTTCAGAATAGTTCTATGGTTCATGAAATTTTTCAGGAACAATATGCTAATGATGAGAACTTTAAGGATATCTATGCTGCTTTAATGAATGGTAAACATGTAGAAGAGAAAGACTATTATGTGCAGGATAAACTGTTATATCACTTGGGTAAATTATGTGTTCCAAAAGATGAACAAGCACAAGTTATTAGAGAAGCACATACCTCATTGATTGCAGGACACTTTGGGGTAAACAAAACATTGACTCAGCTGTAGAAATATTGTTATTGGCCTCGTATGCAAGAAACTGTAACTAAGTATATTAGAGGTTGTGTTATGTGTGCAACTAGTAAGCCTAGTAACAAGAAGTTGGGTTTGTACACACCTCTACCTGTACCTTCTCGTCCATGGGAAAGTGTGTCAATGGACTTTGTTGGGGGGTTACCTATGTCTAGGAAGGGACATGATTATTTGTATGTAGTAGTTGATCGGTTCAACAAAATGTGTATCTTAATGCCTTGTAAAAAGCAAGTCACTGCTGAACTGACAGCTCATATGTACTTTCAATTTGTATGGGTTCATTTTGGGTTACCTACTTCTATTGTATCGGATCGAGATTCTCGATTCTTGGGGGAATTTTGGTTAGCTTTGTGGGGACTCATGGGCCTGGCTGAGAGAAAGTACAATAACTTCCATCCCTTGAGACCGGCCTGGTGAGGGCGAGGTTGTAAGCGGAGACGGTGGTGCATCTACCGAGGAGGGTATTGCGGCAAGCATCCTAAGTTGTGGGATGAGAGTCTTCGTATTATGTTGACATGCCACAACCATGCAACACACTCTTCCATACTAAGGGTCTCCTTTTGAGACATGCTGGTTATGTGCCCAAAGACACCGATGCGTTCGCTTTTGAGAGAAAGATGATGTTGAAGATGGGCGCCATGATCACGGCTTTGAAGTTCATCGAAGTCAAGCAATTCATCGGCCGATGGAAGCGGTTGGAAGCGAGCCAAACAAAATACAAGGTTCGCCATGACAAGCATCGCACTGATCATCATTTCAGGTTGGAGACAGAGTTTGGTTACATATCAGCAAGGAAAGGATGCAAGGTGAAGGTAAAAAGCTTAAGCCAATTAGGTATGGTCCTTTTGAGATCCTTGAGAAGATTGGTACTAATGCCTTCCGCCTCAATCTTCCTCCATACATGCATATTTACTCGGTTGTCAATGTTGAGAATTTGAAACTGTATGAGCCTCCAATGATCCTCGATGAACTCACAGACATTCAAGTTCCATTAGTTGATGACCTTTCACCAGAGTACATGTCAGAGTTGCCAGAAGATGTTATTCTCGATAGGAATGTCAGAACTTCACGAAGAGGAAATGCTGAGTACCTCAAAGTGGGCCTGAAGGGAATGCATCCAAGCAAAGCAAGATGGATGGAGATTGGTAAAGTGAGGGAACTTTACCCTCACTTACTTTCCAAGTAATCAAGCTTTCGGAGGTCCAAAAGCTCTCCAGTGGGGAGGCCTGATCCGGGGGACAATTTTTTAGTGAAAATTAAAGTGTTCCCAATGCTCCAGAATTCAGCTCCGTCAGAAAGAGAACGACGTCCTGATTCCAACACAACTTGAACTGGGCGAAAAGGACTCCGTTTGTGCAAGTTACGACCAGTCAAACTGGCTTCAGGGGTGTCTAGAAGGCAAAAAAAATAATCATCTCAAAAATCGATGGAACCGGCGTCATCGCGAAGAGCTCATCGAGACAATTCGGACGGCGTTCGTTTCGTCAAAATTCGACGTCATATGATCGAGTTAGAAGCAGTCAAACTTCAGGGGCCGATGATGACGTCATCATGCTGACGTGTCAGTCCGTACAGTATGAAATCCACATGGATGAATTTCAGCCTGACACGTGGCAGGTGAGTCATCGGTATGGAGCCAATCAGATGATGACACGTGGCAGTCTGTGCACTCAGTCAGCGTTGAGGTGGCAGTACGGTCAGCATCCAGTCAGCAGTACGGAGTCCACGTCATCATCCCAGTCAGCATTACATGTCAACAGCCTCGGTGAATAGGAGCTCGACACGTTGTCGGCTTTGTCAGAGTACGGTTTGTCCTCGTCAGCACACACCGTGGCAAATTTTGGCGAATGGCATGTTGACACGTGTCCTCAGGTATTCGGTACTCGGTTTGGGTTGTTTTAACAAAAATTTGTTCGACGGGTTTTAACCCGCGACCTCCGCCGGTGAACCGGGCCGTTAACCGTTGAACCATCCGCTGGTGGCTTAACTATATTGGGATAGTGGTTGTTTTTGTTATTTTAAATTGCGGGTATAGTGATAAAAACCGAGGTCGGCGGGGTTGGAACCGCTGACCCCGCGGCCACCAAAAGTATTATAAGCCGTTGAGCCACCGAACTACCCACGGTTATATTAGGCGGCCGGTTTTTTTTTGACATGTATGTATAGGCCGAATCTTTAACAAAAGGCCAAATAAGGGCAAAACAAACAAAACCCACCAAACTACTGAAACAAAAGATGTCCTAAATTGTAAAAGGAGTTGTATCCGAGTTGAGGAAGGGAGTTAGGCATTTATTTTGTTGGTTAGGCCTAATTAGGAAAATTCCATGTATAAAAAGAGGGGTTGAGATGGGATTTTCAAGTCCAAGTGGTGAGAACAAGAGAATGCTCGGGAGAAGATTGTAATTGTTCCTGTACGTCAAAGTTATGCTGTGATATCGATGTGCTTGAAGGGAATGAGGCTGTCGCAATTGTAACTGATTTTGGAGTATAATCGGATCGGTCACTCCATTGGAGAGGGGCCCGGAGACGTAGTCCTTAGGGACGAACTCCGTTATCAATTGTGTTTGTCTCCTCTTTTCTTCTCTCTTTCTTTTCAGTTCATTATCTTGGCATTTATATTATGTTCATTTATTCATTTGAGCATTTTATTATGTAATCATTTATGTTAAGCATTTTATTAAGTGATCTTTTACGTTACGCATTCTGTAAGCAATTTGTCCTAGATCCTAAATAGATCAGACATACACTGACTTATATCTACCATGCAACAACTATTTTTGGAGTATGTACATACTTCAACAACACATCTAACATCAATGACAACCCATATTGGTTTGAAATCAATGACAACACTTATTTCCAACATATTTCTAATAGGTATTTCTTGTGTGAAGAGGATTCTAAGAGCTCCATCCATCTTCTTGTTGGTTGCAGTTATGCTATGATATCTGGGCTAATGTTTTGTCTCTTTAGAACTTGAGTTGGGTTTTTCCTTCTTCTTTCGGTGATATTTGGTCCCAATGGGTTGCCCCTACCAAAAATTATTCTCTATTGTTTTTTTGGTCTCTAATAATGCCTCATGTTGCATGGGGTACCTAGATAGAAAAGAATAATAGGATTTAAAAAAAAAATCATGTCTCCTCTCAGACTGTCCTTTAAAATCTATTCTTCTATAAAGGACAAATTTTTAGTAGGGATTTCTTATGCTAACTAAGATGGCCCTAATGTTCATTTTTTGAGTATGATTTTTAGGTTGCTTAGTGTTGTCTAGGCTCCCTTTTGATATTTCTATTATGATTATAAAGTTAAGCATTCTAGGGGGAATATTATTTGGCATGCTCCACCTAGGGACTGGGTAAAGATAACTTTGATGGAGCTGCTAAAGGAAATTTGAAATTTGTTGGTTGTGGGGGAGTGATGAGAGACTCTAATGGTAGGTTTGTTTTTATTGTGGCACTCCCTTTGGGAACCTAGACAATCCACTTTGTGGAAGCATATGAAGCTTACTATGGTTTAAAACTAGTTCAGTCCAAAGGTTTCAAGAAGGTTTGGTTAGAGGGAGATCTTTGAACATTATTAATTATCTTAAGGATAATCAACCTCCATGCTAGTTGATTGAGAAATTCATTAGAGACTCAATTTCAATTATCAATTCCTTAGATGTATGTCGTAACCCCCATATTTATTAGGAGGGAAACATGTTAGCTAGTTGCTTTTCCAACCTTGGGGTTTTGTTCTTGTCTAGAGAATGGAGTTCTTATGATCATCCCCCCTTCGATTCCAATAATATTTTAAATCATGAAAATCAGTTGTTATATGTTGGAGTTTAATTTAATGATTAAAGATTGGATCTTCCCCATCATTGTCAATCTCATTATTATCAATGATATCGATAGATTTAAGTTGGATTGGCCTTTAAAGGTCATTATTACTAACAATATTTTCAATGTGATCTCGACATGGATTTTAGGTATGTTTTGGGGCCTCTTTCCTCATTTCTAGTGGTGGAGTTTGGTTACTCTCTTGGGTCCTTTGATTTTCTGGTGAGATTTGTATTACTCTATTCAGTCTCTTTGCATGCTTTCAGCTAGGATGGGGGTGATCAAAGTAGAGTGGATCTGGTTTGTTGTGATGGAACTAGGAGTAATGTGTGGGTATGGAAGATTCTCATGGATGGTGGAGTGACTCACTACATTTAGAGACTCCACATATTCGATCCACAAATTTCCAAATCTTTCATTGCTAGGTCGAAGATGAATGTGATAAATTGGTAAAGGTTTCCTATGGGGGTTATGACATGAGTTTTAATAAGCCTGTAGACACCTAAAAATGTCCTAAGCATATCACATACCTGATTTCGATTACTAACATCATTTTCTCATCATTATCACCTAATTCATCCATTTAATTAAATAATGTTAATTATTTAGTTAAATTCACCCTATTTTCTCATATTAATTGAAAAACTAATGTTATTTTGTTAATTCATCATTTTCATGCTAATTTTCCTCTCATTTAATTAAATAATACAAATTGTTTAATTAAATGTCATAATTCTCTTTGATCAAATAATTCCTAATTGTTTAATTAAAGGTCTTGATTCCTCCACTTGCACAATTAAATGATTTCTTAAATTTTTTAGTTCACTAATTATCCCTCCAATCCTCCAACTTGCACAAGAATATTCTCTTGGAATATTCAAATATTTCCCTCCAACTGGAAATATCTCTCACATGGCTTCCTAAAATCAAGGGAATTGGTTGTATCTCTCATGGATTGGAGCCTTGGATCTAATTCTTGATCCATGTCTCATGGATTATCAACCACTTGATCTATTCTTGATACATGCCTTCATCTCTCATTTGATTTCTCCCTTGATCACTATTTTCCATCTTGACCATTGATCAATATCTCTCAAATATATAAATACTTCACCATTTAACATGAATTCATCCATAATCTTCATAGAAAATTTATTATCTCAAATTGATTACTCATTTAGAGCAATTTGAGAGAATTTATTGGATCTTCATCAACAAATATTTTGCACACCAATGGTTAATTCATAAATTGAGCCATCAAAATCCATGTATACTCATTATTCATCAATCCACAATGGGATTGAGAGGTTTGCATAATAGTTAGGTTCAATTTGCTTTAATTCTAGTTTCATTGCTTTGATTTGAATCTCTTTATTGTGTTAATCAAATTTCATTGAGAATGTCTTTGATTGATCATTATCTTGTCTAATTTTCTTTGATTCAATGTTATTTGATCAATTTATTTCACATGTTCACATATTTGATTAAATTGGGCAATCAATTCAAAAGAATATGTTTACTCAATTCTTGTGAGCCATTTTTACTTCATTTCTAGCTTCAATTGCTTTGCATCAACAATGGATTTTATTTGAATTGAGCACTCCACATCCAATTTGAGCATAATCCCACAATGGGATTGAGGTTTGCAAATGCTTAGTTAGATTTGAATTTGAATCACTTTGATCTTTCATGTTATTTGAATTCTAATTGATTTTTATGAACAATTTCATTGGATTGTGTAGTTAATTGATCATTTGATTAGATTTTTAGTTCAATTTGATATTGTGTCACCAAAAAATGTATAGTTGACATTTTTATGCTCACTTGAGTTTTTTTAATGGGATTTGGATTGATTTTTCCTAGGTATAATGTTGTAATGTGGTCAAAACATTCATATTAGGGCTTAAACATTCAAATTATGGTGTCTTGTGAAGGTGTTGTGAAGTGTTGTAAAACATTTCTATACTTTTCTAGACTTTATTCATTACAATTCACCTAAAAATCACCTTTTTATCACTTATTAGTCCTATTTTGAAGTGTTGTAAAGTCTTGTAACAAGATTTCATACTTTTCTAGGCTTAATTTCACTAATTCAACCCTTTCTCATGTCTAAATGACCCCTTAATACACTTCCTGATTGTTTTCAAGTGTGTTGTTAAGGATATTCTCGTTGGACAACTTTTAATGCCCCAAAATTCTTGAAACCCACTTAATTTGCTTAAGTGGGACTAACTCGCCAATAGGGGTGACTTAGTCCTTTTTGACACAAAACTCAAAATTATTTTAAATTTCTAGTGGCATTTTTACCTCTAACCCTTGAGGTCGGCTTGTGATGTGTTACTTTCAGGAAATTTTAGTAAAATCAAGTATAAATAAGGGTTTTTCACCTCATTTTACATCTCCTACAACCATCTATCTCCAAATCACATACAATCTCTTGCACTCATTAAGCATTCAAGCAAATCAAGTATTATCAAGTCAAGCTATTAGAGTTCTTCATTGCACATCTTCATATTTGAGCATCAATGGTGTGGGAAGTTTATGACATTTTCATTTGCATGTTATCTATTTATCACTCTCTTTTCATCTCATTTCATTGTTTAGGGTTTGATTACCAAAGTGGGGTTTGACCTAGGCAAACCCCTGTTCTCTAACCCTCAACCATTTTCCCCCTTTTGCAGGTGACTTTTGTATGCAGATTTGTCAAGGAATAGGTGTTGAAAAATGATCAAAATGTGCACAAAGTCAATCAAGTCAACATCACCTTATTTCAAGCTTGGAAAGACTTTCTACCCTATTTTCTGTAGAATCAAGTACGAACACCTGTCAGAAAAGGAAGTGCAGACTTCAGACTACAAGATTTTGTCCTGAATTTCCTAAAATCTGTAGGAGGACTAAGTCACCACTAGGGGCGAATTAGTCCTACTTCCGGGCCTAAAAACTAATTTTGGTCACATTTCTGGATACCCATTTGACAAATTCTCGTTCCAACAAAGTTTCTCGAAACTGGGACTAAGTCGCCTAGATTGGCCTAAGTGTTCCGGTCAACATTCTAGTCAATTTTTCAGGATTCCAGAATCTTCCAACATCAAACTTCTAGTTCTAAGTGCATCTCTTTCATTTTGTTTTGTCATTTCAGCATTTAGTTACATTCTTAGGCATTTCTACATATCACATTGTGTTTTCCATCACTTCACATTTTCATAGTTTTGCATCATTAGATCACTTCAATTTCATATTAGAGAATTAGGACATCTTAATTAGGTATAACACATCTCATTAAGGACCTTGGGATTTCAAGAGCTCCTACTCTTGGTATGGAAAATTGTGCATTAGACATGGACAATACCATCTCTATGCCTTCACCCTTCCATCCAATGAATGTTGACACACAAAACAATTCCATATCACAGAAAAAGTCATTAGTATTCATGAGGATTTTGCACACTTACAACAAGACTTGTCCCTTGAAAACATTTCCACCACTGCCATACCAACCATAGAAAACCTTCATCAATTGATTGAAAGTGATGATGGCTTACAAGTTATGAAGATAATTGCTGAGATATACAACAAACATATTCCTTCCACATCCCAACCAACAAACATTGTTGTAATTCAAGGAGGATCTCACATTCCTCCTCCTTCAACTATAGCATCCATACCAACTTATACCACTCCTCAGGTTACAACAACTATGCAATAGGTTAGTCATGTGGCTCCTTCTTTCGCAATTCCAACTAACATTCCTAGTTCTTTTGTGGCATCGAATATTCCTTCTTCCACATTCACCCCTCTTAGTGTCCCTTTCACTTCCCATAACATTACATACAACCCATCACCATTTTCCCTTCTAAAACATAGCATATGAAATTAACTCATGATAACAACATACATCAAGCATTAACCCATTGCATAATAAATTAAACATGGAAATGTAATGAACATATTTCCACAGATACAACACCACTTCAAAATGATATATACAATTTTAATCTAACAATGAATAGATCATACATAATGTTACAATTACAACTCAAGGAATCCTCCTTGATTAAAAATAAGGAATACAAATATATAGTGCCCCACTGTTACAATGAATATAAGAGAAGTAAAAATCCATAGAAACATATGAGCTCCTCGAACTAGAAGATCCCGCCATCATAAACATGAAGAGAAAACCCAACAGTGTAAGGTGCATGTCACCCAGCCATGTGGTACTTGTAGGACCAACCCATGTGCTAGGAGATAGTAACAGGTAACCAAGACAAACCTACTACCTATAGACACAGGAAAAGTACAAAACCACACTGTACCAGTAAATACAAAACATAGGGTTACATTGCTTCCAGAATCACTGAATCAAGAACAACCACTGCACAATACAAATTGACGGTTGTCATAGGAGGAGTGTCATCACAAAGGTTGCATTGGCTATCCTAAGGAGATCTTCCTAGGTCCCAACCCCCATCTTGGGTTATCTTGGTAACCTCTTATGAACTTCAGCCCCACATGCACACCAGTGTGAAATCGATTATCTTTCGAGAAGACAAGATAACGATCTTGCCATTCCAGGCCTTCCCGACTCATCTCAAGTCTAACACAAGCCCTTGATCCAATGAGCGAGGCTAAAAATCAAGTTAAATGTATTGACTACCCTTTCCCCTAATATAGGTTATTTAATTTCCACTAATTAAACTAACTTCCACACGAGTTATCCTGGGACCACTTTGTGTCTTGGCCCCCGTTGAAAGCCACTCCCCTATCAACAACACAATAACACATTCTACAACCCAAGGGTAGATAGTGCACAAACTGATAATAACATAACACAAGAGATAACACATCCCTACGGATGTCCAATATTGAATCCAACTATGTGCACTACCCAAAGAAATCTCAAGGGCGAATAACAAAAATGACAACCCTTTCACAATTACAATCTGGAAGACTTATATTTTCTCTACAACAAATATCCCCCATAGTACCCAATTACATAAATACTAGAAATTAAAATAAAAAATTTCATGTAATTAAAAGCGCTACCATTCGGGTTTCCTAAATCCAATAGATCAATATCTCACACTAAAATATAACATTCAAGCATGATTCCAATTAATAAATCGACAACCAAATAAAACTACATGTTTAACCTCTAGTTTCACAACTACTCAAATCAAATAATTTTATTCCAGTATTCATTTAAAAATCATCTACTTAAACATCTCTTATAACAAAATCAATTTAAATAAATATATTATTTAATATCTAAAAATAAATTACATTACAACCATAAAATATATATACACATATATATATATATATATATATATATATATATATATATATATATATATATATATATATATATATATATATTTATATATATATATACATATATATTATATATAGTATATATATATATAAAATATATATATATATAGTATATATATAGTATATATATATTAAAAACAACAGTTATGAATTCATAGCCATCGCTACAACGCATAGATTATTCCCTGTGTGTGGGGGTCGGTTGCTACATAGCCTTCCCCATAGGGTTGCAGCCTGTGAGCAGCACTGGGCGTTGCCCAATATCCGTGTCCCTTTGTGGGGCAGCTGTGGTAGCCCCAACCTCCACCATTTTCATAAATTTTTTATTAAACATTTCCCTACAGATTTCGCCGTACGGCGATTTCAAAACAAAATATATATTTTTAAAAAATTAATTTCTTCTACAAGGAACTTTAAAATGTAAAGCAATATATGCATATATATATATATATATATATATATATATATATATATATAAGTATGTAGAACCAAACAAAACCAATTGCCCAGAGGAAATTTTAAAACTAAATTTTCTACAGGAAAATAAGTAGACAAATTTATAGAGGTTTTCCAGAGAAGAATAAATTCAATTTTCTAAAAAGATGTTTTCTAAGCTTTGATATAAATTCAACAGAGGTTCTATAATTCCACTATAATTTCCTTTTGTATAAATCTATTTCAATAATCAATTTACACAAAGGATCTAAATTATTTTTCTACAGAGGTTGTAACAATCATGACAATTTCTTTTAAAAAAAAAGCTTCTAAAATGAAAGAGATCCTCTTCTAAACTTTTCCAATTTGCTATACAATAATAACTTAACTTTTCTCTTTCAAATTAAAATTAACAAAGTAATAAAGAACTTGTTCCAGAAGATCAGACGATTCAGAGATTGATGTTGAGCTTCCCTTTAATCTTCAATTTTCCAGAGTTGCCAAAGCTTCCTCTAGAAGAATTGCCACTTCCTAGAGAAAAATAATAATCCACAGCCAAGAATACAACAAACTAGATTCCTAAAATTATCAGAGAGCTTCTAAGATTTACAATTTCTTCAAACCAAAAAATAATTCTCCCATTTCCAAAAACCTCTCTCTTTTTTTCCTGTGAAAACAACTTCCTCTTTTCTCACAAATTTCAATCAATCTCTCTGAAAATCAATTTTAAGACAATTAGAAAAAAAAACCTTCTAACTTCCAGTTAACACAACAAATATCTTTTTCTTTAGCAACCAAGATATTTCTAAGATCTTTTCCCAAAATATGCATTTAAAATTAATTAATTTTTATTTAATTCAAATCACATTTAAATCACTTATTTATTTAAATCCACATTTAATCTAATAATTAAAATTACTTTATAATAACTTAAATTAAATTAATTTATTTATTTATAATCAGGTCTCCATATTAATTAAATACTTAATCACAACTTCTAATTTAATCCTTACAATTTAAACTTGCACAATAAATAAAATACCAAGACCAACATGGATAAAGAACATGACCAAAACATGGATTGATGACACAATATGCTAGGGTAAAGGTTTGACAAGGTTAACCAGTTACTATCTCCCAATCAACATTACTATTGAGTAGTGGACATGCTCAAACATGTGAAACCAGGTGAAGCCGTTGTCCGATACCTGCAAACCTACAAACAAAGCAAATGTCGTACATGTATCCAGATAATAATCCATTCACACCATGAAGAGAGAATTGCAGAAATCACAAGGTACTCGCAAACGAGTGATGCAATACCATCCTCTTCACCAATACAAAGTCACATCAACTGACGAGATAAAATATATATTAAACTACAATAAGCATGTATAGCAATGTCATCTCAACTAAGCATCTATGCAAACATAAAGCATGTCAAACATAATCACCATGCATATAATGTATCATCACATCAATATAGTCTATCATTGCTCCATTGTCAGCGATAGAATAACAATAACATAAGATCAGGTCTAACAAAGTATCTGGGCTGTCAAAGAAAACATAACAAATCAAAGGGGTGTCACAAAATCAACCTATGCCTTTGATAGAAGCAATAGATGATCACCCTCTTCCTCCTAACCTACCACAATATAGTACAGTCCAACCCTCACAACAAGATGAAAAAATCCAACAGTCGCAACTTTTGATACACCCTTCCTTAGAAATAACCCTTCGTCCTCTTGTCATAATCAATCTTGATGATTATGATGACAAGGAGATCACAAAAATAGATGAAGAAGTGCATAACGATCTAAATTCTTTATTTTCATCTACCATGAGCTTAACTAATAAATCTTCTCAACCAAGTGAAGAACCTGGTACATCTCCTAGTTCAACACTTGCAATTCTTCCTTTGGACAGTCAACCGCCCTCGCAATACAATGAACATGATTGGGAGGTGGATGACTTGTTAGATGGTTGAATTGCATTCACCTTACTAGCCTTTTATATTCATATCGTGTTCCCCTATATCATGCATTTGATGTTCTCTCTCTTTGTACACTTCCTCTATTTGTACCTCTATTCTTCTATCTGTCGTAATTTGTCATTTTTTCGCTTTTTGTTTTGTGTTTTCCTTTTGGGGATGACACAAAGCATTGAGACGCCCTATGTCTCTTCCATGTTGACCCAAAAGGTCCTTTTTTTCTTTTTTTTTTCTTTTCTTTTCCTTTTGGGGATGACGCAAAGTGTAGAGACGCCCTATGTCTCTTCCATGTTGACCCAAAAGGTCTCTTTCCTTTTTTAATTTTTGTTTTGTGTTTTCCTTTTGGGGATGATGCAAAGCATTGAGATGCCCTATGTCTCTTCCATGTTGATCCAAAAGGTCTTTTTTCTCTTTTGTTTTCGCTTGTGTTTTCCTTTTGGGGATGATGCAAGGCATTGAGATTGAAATGTCTCCTTCATGTTGACCCAAAATATTTTTCTTTTCTTTCTCCTTTTTTTTTTTCTTTTTGCTTGTGTTTTCCTTTTGGGGATGATGCAAAGCATTGAGACCGCAATGTATCTTCCATGTTGACCCAAAACAAACTTGTATTTTTCCTTTGTTTTCACTCTCTTTGTGTCATTCTTCCAATTCTATGTGCTTTGGGGAATGATGATAGTTATGAGCTCTTTCATAAAAACATTGCAGCAACAAACATACTGACCCCAAAACCATAGATCCCTTATGTGTTTGGTGTGTTCCTTTCTAGGGGGAAACTCCCTTTTCTTTTGTTTTCCTTTTCGTTTACATGACGCAACTTACTTGGAAACATATGACTTGGGCATGGGGCTTTCTGAGTTGTCTCTCATGTCTTTTTTTATTCTTTTTTTTTTCATTTTCTTTCCTTCACTACTTTAAAGTAATTGCTCGCAGAATAGTGTGTAGCAATTCCTTTAAAGTGGGGGGCATACATTACCATAATTCATTTGCATTCTCCATTCTTAGTGTAGCCTTGTCACTTCATATGATGCGTTTGTCACTTTGTGGATGACATTGGCTGTGATGTCCTTCATAAGCGTGATCTATCTTAGCATATTACATTCATCTTGGTGACCTAATGTGACGTACCGCATCCCCTAAGTTGTGAATATTTTATTCTTCGATTGGTCCTCTCTTGGAGACATTAGATGCAATGCTACCTAAGTGATAGACCTCGCATGAACCTAACAAGACTCCTTTTAACATCCTTTACACTTTTTACATTTTACACTTTGCACTTTTTACCACCTTGCATAACACAACTTGCATTCTTGTGGTACATTTGCATTTGTTCATGATTTCTAAGCATACGAATCTTTGCTTGTCTCATGAACATGAACTTACATTTTCCTTTGTGGCGCCTTGTTGAATTTATCAAGAGGTATAACTTTGATATGGTTGAGTGGGAATCCCATTCCGAGGCATGACTTTCCCCATAGCCACCTTTGTGTTTGTGAGTGCATACCAACTAGCATATGTATCTTACCTTTTTGGGTTATCTCACCCGACATACCACCATGAGTTATGTCACCCCAAAGTGAGTATGCATCCTCCTTTTCAAACATTCAGCCTAGATCTAATCCACAACGAGCTGGAAAAATGATCGAAGCTTTCATTCCTTTTCATCATCATGCATGTTATTTTGTTCTTATGTTTGGTTTTCCATGATATCTTGATCCTGGGGGCTGGATCATCCCTCTTGGTTATTGTTGTTTCATCTTACCAAAATAAGTACATTAGGATCCCTCTTGATGTGCATGTTGGGCTACTTTAGCAAGAGTTTGAAGCAAGTTCATCCTCTCACTAAAGTGGGGGCTTAATGTGTCACCAAAAAATATATAGTTGACATTTTTATGCTCACTTGACTTTTCTAATGGGATTTGACTTGATTTGTCCTAGGTATAATGTTGTAATGTGGTCAAAACATTCATATTAGGTCTTAAACATTCAAATTATGGTGTCTTGTGAAGGTGTTGTGAAGTGTTGTAAAAAAATTCTACACTTTTTTAGACTTTATTCATTACAATTCACCTAAAAATCACCTTTTTATCACTTATAAAGTCCTATTTTGAAGTGTTGTAAAAACCCTTTCTCGTGTCTAAATGACCCCTTAATACACTTTCCAGCTATTTTCAAGTGTGTTGTTAAGGATATTCCCATTGGAAAAATTTTAATGCCTCGAAATTCCCAACACCCACTTAATTTTCTTAAGTGGGACTAAGTCGCCAATAGGGTCGACTTAGTCCTTTTTGGCACAAAACTCAAAATTATTTTAAATTCTAGCAGGATTTTGTCCTCTAACCCTTGATGTCAGCCTGTGATGTGTTACTTTCAGGAAATTTTAGTAAAATCAAGTATAAATAAGGGTTTTTCACCTCATTTTACATCTCCTACAATCATCTATCTCCAAATCACATACAATCTCTTGCACTCATTAACCATTCAAGCAAATGAAGCATTATCAAGTCAAGCTATTGGAGTTCTTCATTGCACATCTTTAGATTTGAGCATCAATGGTGTGGTAATTTTATGACATTTGCATTTGCATGTTATCTATTTATCACTCTCTTTTCATCTCATTTCATTGTTTAGGGTTTGATTACCAAAGTGGGGTTTGACCTAGGCAAACCCCTATTCTCTAATCCTCAACCATTTTTCCCCTTTTGCATGTGACTTTTGTATGCAGATTTGTCAAGGAATAGGTGTTGAAAAGTGATCAAAATGTGCACAAAGTCAATCAAGTCAACATCACCTTATTTCAAGCTTGGAGAGACTTTCTGCCCCATTTTCTGCAGAATCAAATAAAAATACTTGTCAGAAAAGGAAGTGCAGACATGAGACTACAAGATTTTGTCCTGAATTTCCTAAAATTTGTAGGAGGACTAAGTCACCACTAGGGGTGAATTAGTCCTGATTCCGGGCCTGAAAATTGATTTTGACATTTTTGGATACCCATTTGACAAATTCCCGTTCCAGCAAAGTTTATAGAAACTAGGACTAAGTCGCCCAGACTGGCCTAAGTGTCCCTGTCAACATTCTAGTCAATTTTTCAGGATTCCAGAATCTTCCAACATCAAACTTCTAATTTCAGGTGCATCTCTTTCATTATGTTTTGTCATTTTAGCATTTAGTTACATTCTTTGGCATTTCTGCATATCACATTGTGTTTTCCAACACTTCACATTTTCATAGTTTTGCATCATTAGATCACTTCAATTTCAGATCAGAGCATTAGGACATCTTAATTAGGCATAACACATCTCATTAACATAGACTTTGAGTGTAAACCCTTGCATTTTTGTCCCCCATCCAATCCCCTTTCTCCTTTTAGGTGAAAAACCCTAAGAGGAGCAAAGCATTGTGAGGGCTCAAACCAAAATCATTTTTTATAGATATAATTTAGTCAATTGATTTTATACATTCACATAATGTTGGAATTATGAACCAATCTCAATAAAGAAAGGCTTTAATTAATGAACATATGATTTTTTCTATCTTCTATCCATATTCTATCTGATTCTTACTAACATCCAAGTATCATGGCATATAAAAAATAACTACATCCATCCTACATTCATAAACCATCAACATGCATATCATAACATACATCCTGCATATGCATAACATGTAATATCAAAAATAAAAAAATAAATGCATCCATATCATCCATAACATGGGCATCTCATCCATGAATCATATACATCCACATCATCACATCATAAGCATAAGAAAGAACCTCACATTTTCATTTTAAGGCATACATTACATGAAATCATAAGCATGAAATAAGACATCATATAATTGTCATATCAAAGATCATCTCATATATATATCAAAATCAATGTCATGATACAAGTCAAGTATGTGATATATCTCAGAATATATACATGAGGCTACAAAGAAGCTAATGAATGAATATAAATAATATCCATCTGTATCAAAATATGAATACAAATAGCTATATACAAGCTAGCCCCTATTGGCTCGGTCCTCACGGTTGACTGATGGTGACCAATGTGATGGTGGTCTATCATGATTTCTTGAAGGCCCTGCTCTGTCTAACTGCTTGTGAGACTTAGCCATAGATGTGCCCAATGATCTACTCAGCCCCATAGCACATCGTTGTGAGTATGGGGGCTGCCTCCTATAAGCCAGGACTATCTGTATATAGATAATCCTCTAATAGGAGGCTTCGTCCTATACCTCCTTCAAATCCTATCAAAATCCTAAAAAACCTCAAATAAATAGAAAACTCAAAACATTCAAATATCCTTCAAAACCTCAAAAACAACCTCAAAACATAAAAAAACATTGAAATATTTGGAAAAAAAAATCGCCCATTCCATTTCACTTTCACTCGCGATAAACTTTCATTCATAATAAATTGATCATCATCCTCACCTTTGGTGAAACAAACAAAAACAAGTACAATAATTAACAAAATTAAAGTGTAAAATGAAAATAGAAATGACAAAGTTTGAAAAATCATAATCTTGATCATTATTAAAAATGTTGATCAAACCTTGTATCAACAACCTATCAAACAAATCAACATCCAAACATGTCTTATCGATATATCTTTCCTATAATAGACATCAGGGATGTTAACCCTTACAACAAAACACAATAGATATGAATAACATTGATTGTTTGTTCATTTTAATCTTTTCCTATGATTTATGTTATTGGTCCATTTTGATGATCTCTCGATGATGTATAACAAAATGATTTAGAGAGAAAGGAATAGGGCATTGATCATTACTTTTGTTTTTTGTGCTTGTCATGTGTCAAGATGGTCTCAAGTAAAAAAATGGCTAGGACATATCAGGTTCTTTATACCTTTTGTGTATTAGTCTCCTTACTTTGATGACTTTATTATTCCACATGATCAAACAAAGTTTTTGTATGTCAGGTATGAACAAGGATACTCCTATCTGTTTGCAAAGCCAAATTTCATGCATTAGATACAACGCCACCCTAGTTCTTCATACCTTGGTGCATCATGTCTACTTGCTATATAAAAAATAAGGATTTCTATGATGAAAAACATTATCTAAGAGAAAAATAAAAATCATTTATTTCATCTTGTCAAATATCCAATTAAATCTTGAAATAATCATAGGTTTGTTGGTATCTTGATCAACATCATCATCTTATTCTATCATCATTCTTCTTCTACTTCTATCTATCTCATGCTTCATCATACTAACATTTCTATCCAAGTATTGAATATGTGTTATAGACATCAAAATATACATGAGGCTACCCATAGCCAATGATTTTTTATCTGCATCATGAAATCTATCTACATCATTTACATCTAAGCTTTCTAAGAATTATGTTTCATCCTCTAATCAGTATAGCTCCTCTCATAATCTTATCATGATCTCGACCTGAAAATTATTTTTTTTGCTCGATCTCTTGAGGGGGTAGCATACCATCATTCCTTCATTCATTGGGGCAGATTGGGGCATCCGAAAAATTCAAAAAAATTAAAATCTTGATCTGAGCAACATCAGTTCTTTGAAACAATGTAGTGAGTACATTGCTTCAAAGAGGAGCAAAATGTAGACACCTAAAAATGTCCTAAGCATATCACACACCTAATTTCAATTACTAACATCATTTTATCATGATTATCACTTAATTCATCTATTTAATTAAATAATGTCAATTATTTAGTTAAATTCACCCTATTTTCTCATATTAATTGAATAACTAATGTTATTTGGTTAATTCATCATTTTCATTCTAATGTTCCTCTCATTTGATTAAATAATACAAATTATTTAATTAAATGTCATAATTCACTTTGATTAAATAATTCCTAATTATTTAACTAAAGGTCCTAATTCCTCCACTTGCACAATTAAATGATTTCTTAAATTGTTTAATTCACTAATTATCCCTCCAATCCTCCAACTTCTCCAACTTGCACAAGAATATTCCCTTTTCAAATTCATGGAAATATCTCTCACATAGCTTCCTAAAATTAAGGAATTGGTTGGATCTCTAATGGATTGTGAGCCTTTGATCTACTTCTTGATCCATGTCTCATGGATTATCAACCACTTGATCTATTCTTGATCGCCTTCATCTCTCATTTGATTTCATCCCTTGATCACTATTTTCCATCTTGGTCATTGATCAATATCTCTCAAATCTATAAATACTTCACCATTTAACATGAACTCATCTACAATCTTCATAGACAAGTTA